>WNWK01009340.1:60000-77499 GCA_009830355.1 Cherax destructor | reverse complement strand
GAGTGCCGGCACTGTACTTCCCATCTCCAGAACTCAAGTCCGGCCTGCCGGTTTCCCTGAATCCCTTCATAAATGTTACTTTGCTCACACTCCAACAGCACGTCAAGTATTAAAACCATATGCCTCCATTCACTCCTATCAAATACGCTCACACATGCTTGCTGGAAGTCCAAGCCCTCGCACACAAAACTTCCTTTACCCTCCCTCCAACCTTTCCTAGGCCGACCCCTACCCCGCCTTCCCTCCACTACAGATTTATACACTCGAAGTCACTCTGTCTCGTTCCATTCTCTCTACATGTCCAAACCACCTCAACAACCCTCCTCAGCTCTCTGACAATCGTTTGGTGATCCCGCACCTCCTCCTAATTTCCAAACTCCGAATTCTCTGCATTATATTCACACCACACATTGACCTCAGACATGACATCTCCACTGCCTCCAGCCTTCTCCTCGTTGCAACATTCATCACCCATGCTTCACACCCATATAAGAGCGTTGGTATAACTATACTCTCATACATTCCCTCTTACTTCCATGGACAAGGTTCTTTGTCTCCACAGACTCCGAAGTGCTCCACTCACCCTTTTCCCTCATCAATTCTATGATTCACCTCATCCTTCATAGACCCATCCGCCGACATGTCCACTCCCAAATATCTGAATACATTCACCTCCTCCATACTCTCTCCTCCAATCTGATATCCAATCTTTCGTCACCTATTCTTTTTGTTATCCTCATCACCTTACTCTTTCCTATATTCACTTTCAATTTTCTTCTTTTACACACCCTACCAAATTCATCCACCAACCTCTGCAGCTTCTCTTCAGAATCTCCCAAAAGCACAGTGTCATCAGCAAAAAGCAACTGTGACAACTCCCACTTTGTATTTGCTTCTTTATCTTTTAGCCCAACACCTCTTGCCAAGACCCTCGCATTCACTTCTCTTACAACCCCATCTATAAATATATTGAACAACCACGGTGACATCACACCGTGGTGTGATGTATATATATATATATATACAGTGGTACCTCGACTTACGATGGTCCCCAAACTCACCCTTTTATGTAAGTTTATTTTTTTAAATGCTTTTGTAAGTGTAATTTTGGGGGTCTAAAAGGACTAGTCTATTTTACAACATTTCTTAAGGAGATAAATTCGTTTGGTAATGGCACTTGAACAGCATTCTGAATGAAAATATCGTAAGTCGAGGTACCACTGTATATATACAGTGGACCCTCGGTTAACGAATACCCGGAAATCGTGCAATTATGTAAGTATAATTTTGTAAGTTCTTGTGGAAGTGTAGTTTTGGGGGTCTGAAATAGACTAACCTACATGACATTATTTCTTAAGGACGTAAATTCGTTCGGTAATGGCACTTGAGCAGGCTTCTGCAATGAATTTTTTCGTTAACCGAGGGTCCACTGTATATATATATATATATATATATATATATATATATATATATACGCACACACATATATATACAGGTACCACTGTATATACATACAGTGGTACCCCGAGTTTTGGCCATAATTTGTTCCAGAAGGCTGTTCGAGTGCCATTACCGAACGAATTTGTTCCCATAAGGAATAATGTAAATTCGATTAGTCTGTTTCAGACCCCCAAAAATACACTTACAAAAGCACTTACAATAATACACTTACATAATTGTTCGGGTTGGGAGCTGTACGAAACTCGGGGTACCACTGTATCTTCTTTCTTTCAACACGTCGGCCGTTTCCCACCGAGGCAGGGTGACCCAAAAGGAAAAACGAAAGTTTCTCCTTTTACAGTTAGTAATATATACAGGAGAAGGGGTTACTAGCCCCTTGCTCCCGGCATTTTAGTCGCCTCATACGACACGCATGACTTACGGATGAAGAATTCTGTTCCACTTCCCCATGAAGAAAAGAGGAAATAAGAACAAGAACTAGTAAGAAAATAGAAGAAAACCCAGAGGGGTGTGTATATATATGCTTGTACATGCATGTGTAGTGTGACCTAAGTGTAAGTAGAAGTAGCAAGATGTACCTGAAATCTTGCATGTTTATGAGACAGAAAAAGGACACCAGCAATCCTACCATCATGTAAAACAATTACAGGCTTTCATTTTACTCACTTGCCAGGATGGTAGTACCTCCCTGGGCGGTTGCTGTCTACCAACCTACTACCTATAATCATTGGAAACATGTGTTCATAAATTGTTTATTCTTTCCCACAATCTACAGGTTTATAAACTAGAAACTATTGGGGCTAGTATGGATTCTTGTGAGACTCCACTAGCAATATTTTCCTATGATCTGTTTTTTGGGTTAACCAGGTGGGTAATCTACACATATGCTGCTTCTTCTTTCAACACGTCGGCCGTTTCCCACCAAAGCGGAGAGGCCCAAAAGGAAAAACGAAAGTTTCTCCTTTTACATTTAATAATATATACTACAGGAGAAGGGGTTACTAGCCCCTTGCTCCCGGCATTTTAGTCGCCTCTTACGACGCATGGCTTACGGAGGAAGAATTCTGTTCCACTTCCCCATGGAGATCATATGCTGCTATGTATGGTAATTTATGTAACTATGTATACCTGTACCTGAATAAACTTACGTTTAGTTTTTCATTTTCTCTCAAAAAAATCTATCATTTACTGAAATACTTTTTCTTGCTTGCTCGCAGTTTTTTTCAGTCTCCAGAGTAGTTTTTTATGAGAGGTGGAGATAGGTTGCAGTTTTTAACTCTAGTATTGATGTGCCTCTGGAGTGAGTGATGATGAAAGCTTTTCTTCTTTTTCGGGTCAGCCTGCCTCAGTAGGAAACGGCCGATATGAAAAAAAAAAAAAAAAAAAAAACTTGTAAAAGTGAGGCAGTGTATCTGATTCACTTTGACGTTAGTTAACAGATTTGTAATATTATTGTGTTTAATTTATTCCTGAACAGATATTAGACTTAAGCCATTGTGAACTAGAAGATGCCTCAGCCTTGCAGCACCTACCTACCGTGTCCTTGTTGGATATTAGTCACAACCGACTGCGACTTGTGCCACATCTTTCATCTACTGCTACCTACTCCATTACAGTCCTCATAGCTAATAACAATCTATTTTCTCATTTAAGTGGTAAGTATGGTCAATATTTTAGTTATGTTGGTCAGTAAACTTTACTTCTAATTAATAGTGTACAACAACAATTAAAGGTTTATTGAGCATTGGTAGAAAAACCATCAAAAACCAAAAATATGGTCGCAGTTTTTTTTTCCATTATTCACTGCATGAGGCAGGATTTTTATATATTGTTCACAGTTAACCGCATAGACCCATTCTCTCCTATCTAGGACCAAATTTACTGCTCACTGCTTATCTGAGTGAGCTGAGCTTATCACAAAGCCATAGTACTACAGCACAGACCTTGAAGTGGTTAAGCATTAGGATGAGTTTTGAGTTTACCCGTTAATGCAGTGCATGCTAGTTTCCTTTTGTACCTAACAATATACAGTGGACCCCCGAGTTTTGGTCATAATTCATTCCAGAAGGCTGCCCAAGCACCATTACCGAACGAATTTACTCCCTTAAGGAATAATGTCAAGTAGGTTAGTCCATTTCAGACCCCCAAAAATACACTTACAAAAGCACTTACAATATTATACTTACATAATTGTACAATTTACCCCTTCTCCTGTATACTGTATATTACAGTACTAAATGTAAAAGGAGAAACTTTCGTTTTTCCTTTTGGGCCACTCTGCCTCGGTGGGAAATGGCCGACGTGTTGAAAGAAGAATTGTACGATTTCTGAGGTGACCGAAACTCGGGGGTCCACTGTATTATTACGTGTAAATTACACTTTGTACAGCATAAAAAATAATAAAAAATTTCTTTTGAATTTGAGGGCTCTTGTAGTTCCAATACCTTCAGAGCTTTCTGATTAAGATGACTTCATTCAGAGTAGTAACTATGGTGGGTCAGTAACCCAGACTAGCCCAAGATAGCAAAGATATCTTTTCTCTGTATCTGCTACTACTTCTCCACTTCCTTCTTTCTGCCTCTCATTGTCCTGTCTCTGACCCCCCTCTCCTGTATACACTGGCTTCCTCACCTTCATGTGTTAGTGCGACTTGTAAATGGTCTGAGTTGGACCAAAATGTCATCATAAGCTGCTCTCCTGTGTCCAGGTTATTTGTGCATGACTTTTGTTTTAATTGAGTATCGTTTCTTTTTTTTAATTTCATTAATGTTTCTTTAAATTTTTTAACATAATGTTTATGAGTGGATACAAGAGGAAAATATATTGAGTATCTAATTGATGAGTAAGTCGCATGTGCATCATATGTGCATCTTTATTGTTGATGTGTTTTGCCTACACAGTAGGCTTCTTCAGTGGAATACAGAGGCAGCAGAAGCAGTAGAGATGAAAAGATGATGTAATTAGTCCATTACACTGGAAGACTTAGTTTTGAGGTGGTCAGTCCCTCAGTTTAGAAAAGAGTTCAACTCTTACTGTGTATAGTTGTATTTTTTTGTAGTGTCAGAAGTATTGAATGAACTCATAGGAACAAAGCACTTTGTAAATCCAACACCTTCCTTCCTGTAAATGACACATTCTTAGTCATCTTTAACTTTGTTAAAGCTACTAGCTACCTAACACTGCACAAGTGGAGGCAAATGATTTTAATGATTTGATGTGCTGTCAGAGCGTGAGCAAGGTAACATTTATGTAGGAGTTCAGGGAAACCAGTTAGCTGGACTTGAGTCCTGGAGGTGGGAAGTACAGTGCCTGTGCTCTGAAGGAGGGGTGTTGATGTTGTAGTTTTTTAAACTGTAGTGTAGGCATGCCTTGGTGGGAAACAGCCAATGTGTTAGTAAAAAAAAAAGAATCACATAAGTGTCATTTATACATCTGTCATTACTATATACTCAACCTTTATTGAAATTCCTACTTTGTTTTATTGTGATATTTGGGATATTGGCAGTTTGGAGGGACATCTAAACTGTCATATCTGAGCACCTCTGCAAAGACAGTGGTTATGTATCAGTGATGGTGAAAGTGTTGAATGATAATGAAAGTTTTTTCTTTCTTTTGGGTCACCCTGCCTCGGGAAATTGCCGACATGTTAAAAAAAAACAGTTGTTATATATATATATATAACCCCTTCTCCTGAATAAATTACTAAATGTAAAGGAGAACTTCGTTTTCCTTTGGGCCACCTGCTGTGGAAACGGCTGACGTGTTGAAAGAAAGATATATATATATATATATATATATTTTCTTTCTTTCAACCCGTCGGCCGTTTCCCACTGAAGAGGGTGGCCCAAAAGGAAAACGAAGTTTCTCCTTTTACATTTAGTAATATATACAGGAGAAGGGGTTACTAGCCCCTTGCTCCTGCCATTTTAGTCGCCTCTTACGACACGCATGGCTTACGGAGGAAGAATTCTGTTCCACTTCCCCATGGAGATAAGAGGAAATAAGAACAAGAACTAGTAAGAAAATAGAAGAAAACCCAGAGGGGTGTGTATATATATCCTTGTACATGAATGTGTAGTGTGACCTAAGTGTAAGTAGAAGTAGCAAGATGTACCTGAAATCTTGCATGTTTATGAGACAGAAAAAAGACACCAGCAATCCTACCATCATGTAAAACAATTACAGGCTTTCATTTTACACTCACTTGGCAGGACGGTAGTACCTCCCTGGGCGGTTGCTGTCTACCAACCTACTACCTATGATATATATACAGTATATATATATTTTTTTTTTTTTTTCAACAAGTCGGCCATCTCCCACCGAGGCAGGGTGACCCAAAAAGAAAGAAAATCCCCAAAAAGAAAATACTTTCATTATCATTCAACACTTTCACCACACTCATACATAATCACTGTCTGCAGAGGAGCTCAGATACGACAGCTGAGAAAAGTCCCTCCCAGCTGTCACTATCTCAAACCCTCCTTTAAAGTGCAGGCATTGTACTTCCCATTTCCAGGACTCAAGTCCAACTAAATCAATTAACTGGTTTCCCTGAATCCCTTCACAAAATGTTACCCTGCTCACACTCCAACAGATCGTCATGTCCCAAAAACCATTCGTCTCCATTCACTCCTATCTAACACGCTCACACATGCTTGCTGGAAGTCCAAGCCCTCGCCCACAAAACCTCCTTTACCCCTTCCCTCCAACCTTTTCTAGGACGACCCCTACCCCGCCTTCCTTCCCTACAGATTTATACGCTCTCCAAGTCATTCTACTTTGATCCATTCTCTCTAAATGACCAAACCACCTCAACAACCCTCTTCAGCCCTCTGACAAATACTTTTAGTAACTCCACACCTTCTCCTAATTTCCACATTCTGAACTTTCTGCATAATATTTACACCACACATTGCCCTTAGACAGGACATCTCCACTGCCTCCAGCCTCCTCCTCGCTGCAGCATTTGCAACCCATGCTTCACACCCATATAAGAGTGTTGGTACCACTATACTTTCGTACATTCCCTTCTTTGCCTCCATGGATAACGTTTTTGTCTCCACAGATACCTCAATGCACCACTCACCTTTTTCCTTCATCAATTCTATGGTTAACCTCATCCTTCATAAACCCATCCGCTGACACGTCAACTCCCAAATATCTGAAAACATTTACTTCTTCCATAATCCTCTCTCAATGTGATATCCAATTTTTCTTTATTTAAATCGTTTGATACCCTCATCACCTTACTCTTATCTATGTTCACTTTTAACTTTCTACCTTTACACACTCTCCCAAACTCGTCCACTAACCTTTTCAACTTTTCTTTAGAATCTCCCATAAGCACAGTATCATCAGCAAAAAGTAACTGTGTCAACTCCCATTTTGCATT
Organism: Cherax destructor; assembly: GCA_009830355.1. Classification (NCBI taxonomy): domain Eukaryota; kingdom Metazoa; phylum Arthropoda; class Malacostraca; order Decapoda; family Parastacidae; genus Cherax; species Cherax destructor. Next base: position 70,646 of record WNWK01009340.1, on the reverse strand, counting down.
TAATTCTCCATAATTTAATCCACCCTCTCCCCAACACCCTAGCATTTACTTCTTTTACAACCCCATCTATAAATATATTAAACAACCATGGTGACATTACACAGCCCTGTCTAAGACCTACTTTTACTGGGAAGTAATCTCCCTCTCTCCTACACACCCTAACCTGAGCCTCACTATCCTCATAAAAACTCTTTACAGCCTTCAGTAACTTACTACCTATTCCATACACTTGCAACATTTGCCACATTGCTCCCCTATCCACTCTATCATATGCCTTTTCTAAATCCATAAATGCAATAAAAACTTCTCTACCTTTATCTAAATACTGTTCACATATATGCTTCACTGTAAACACTTGATCTACACATCCCCTACCCACTCTAAAGCCTCCTTGCTCATCTGCAATCCTACTCTCTGTCTTACCTCTAATTCTTTCAATAATAACCCTGCCATACACTTTACCTGGTATACTCAGTAAACTTCTTTCTTTCTTTCAACACGTCGGCCGTTTCCCACCGAGGCAGGGTGGCCCAAAAGGAAAAACGAAAGTTTCTCCTTTTACATTTAGTAATATATTCAGGAGAAGGGGTTACTAGCCCCTTGCTCCCGGCATTTTAGTCGCACTCAGTAAACTTATTCCCCTATAATTTTTACACTCTCTTTTATTCCCCTTCCCTTTATATAAAGGAACTATACATGCTCTCTGCCAATCCCTAGGTACCTTCCCCTCTTTCATACATTTATTAAACAAAAATATCAACCACTCCAGCACTATATCCCCCCCTGCTTTTAACATTTCTGTCATGATTCCGTCAATTCCAGCTGCTTTACCCCCTTTCATTCTACGTAATGCCTCACACACCTCCCCCACACTCACATCCTGCTCTTCTTCACTCCTAAACGATGTTGTACCTCCCTGCGTAGTACATGAAATTACCGCCTCCCTTTTTTCATCGACATTTAAAAGTTCCTCAAAATATTCCCGCCATCTACCCAATACCTCCAGCTCCCCATCTACTAACTCCCCTACTCTGTTTTTAACTGACAAATCCATTCGTTCCCTAGGCTTCTTACCTTGTTTATCTCACTCCAAAAATTTTTCTTGTTTTCTGCAAATTTCTTGACAGAGCCTCTCCCATTCTTTCATCCGCTCTTCTTTTGCACTCTCTCACCACTCTCTTCACCTTTCTTTTACTCTCCATATACTCTGCTCTTCTATTAACACTTCTGTTTTGTAAAAAACCTCTCATAAGCTACCTTTTTCTCTTTATCACACCCTTTACTACTTCATTCCACCACTCACTCCTCTTTCCTCCTGCACCCACCCTCCTATAGCCACAAACTTCTGCCCCACATTCTAATACTGCATTTTTAAAACTATCCCAACTCTCTTCAACCCCCACTACTCCTACTTGCACTAGCCCACCTTTCTGCCAATAGTTGCTTATATCTCACCCTAACTTCCTCCTCCTTAGTTTATACACTTTTACCTCTCTCTTACTTGCTGTTGCCATTTTCTTTTTGTCCCATCTACCTTTTACTCTAACTGTAGCTACAACCAAATAATGATCTGATATATCCGTTGCCCCTCTATAAACATGTACATCCTGAAGCCTACTCATCAACCTTTTATCCACCAATACATAATCCAACAAACTACTTTCCTTACGTGCTATATCATACCTTGTATATTTATTTATCCTCTTTTTCATAAAAATTTATGGTATTACTTAATTTAGCCAAAACCTACTTTCTTATTGTCTAACAGACATCTAATTCATCATGGTTCTCTATAATTGACATTATACATTTAGACTCAATATATACTTTCATTTATATTTTATTTATTTATTTATTTATTTATTTATTTATTTATTTATTTATTTATTTATTTATTTATTTATTTATTTATTTGCAGGTTTACAAGAAATGAACAACATTGAGGAGCTAGATCTGCGCGACAACGTACTAAGCATGAAGGACGTCCTCTCTCCCCTTGGTGCCATGCCTCAGTTAAGAGATCTCAAGATAACTGGTAACCCCATCACCTGGGATATTAATTACAGAAGTCACACTATCAGATACTTAAATCCTGCAACTGCTAACCATAAGGTACTGTATGTTTTAGTATATATGGGTGCTCCTTGATTTATGATGGGGTTACCTTCCTTTGAATGCATCATAAGTAAGGACTTGAGTCCTGGAGGTGGTAAGTACAATGCCTGGACTTCAAAGGAGGGGTTTATGATATTGGCAGTTTGGAGTGACATCTAAACTGTCGTATCTGAGCTTTGCAAAGACAGTGATTATGTGTGAATGATGGTGAAAGTGTCTTTCTTTTTTGAGTCACCCTGCTTCAGTTGGAGACAGCCAATGTGTTGAGGGAAAAAAAATCTTACTGTCACTGAATAAGTAAACAAATAATTACTGTAACTGACCAGTATTGAAAAGTAAATTAATTAATACAAGTTAGGGACTTGCCGCATTTGTGCTGGGTAATTACCCAGCACAGTGCTTTTGCACTGTCATAAAGTCGAAATATCATAAGTCGAGGAGCACCCGTACTGGTTTAAAGCATGTCTTGAATATGTAGACACCCAGGAAGCATGTGAGCGTGTTAGGAGTAAGTGGAGACAAGTAGTTTTTATGACTTGACATGCTGTTGGTTAGTTGGACTAAGAGTCCTGGACGTGGTTAGTACAGTGCCTGCACTCTGAAGAAGGGGTGGAGACATGTTGCAGTTTTTTTAACTGTAGTGTAAGTGCACCTGGCAAGACAGTGAGGAAGTGAATGGTGATAAAAATGTTTCTTCTTTTTTGGGTCACCCTGCCTTGGTGGGAAATTGCCGATGTATTAATAAAATAAACATTTTTATTTTTTATTTTTTTAACACGTCAGCCGTTTCCCACCGAGGCAGTGTGACCCAAAAAAGAAAGAAAAATCCAAAAAGAAAAAACTTTTATAATTATTCAACACTTTCACCATCACTCACACATAATCACTGTCTTTACAGTCCTGGTTCACTCTTAAGCCAAGATGAATCAAGGCTGGCTCCTCCTTAGGAAAATTACAAAAATGGAAAAGATAAATAATAACAACGAAGATAAGCACTTTATTTAACAGAATGTTTTTATGAAAAATAATAAATACTTAAGCATGAATCTCAAATCCTATCTTAAAGAAAATGAAAAATTAAATAAAACGACTTCAAAGGTAATATATACAGATGGAAGTTGGTTAATGAACGTGTCGATGTTCTTGACACGGAAGCTCTGAATCTTTACTTGTTTTCTTAACTCCTTGCTGTTGATGAATCGACGGATGTGTCAACAACCACTCGGTTGACATATGTTTCCAAAATCCACTCGGTTGACATATGTTTCTAAAACTAAGTTAGAAACTCCAGTAGGTAACCAAGGTACCAGGGACTCAGGTGTCGTCCATGGGTGAATCACAGATGCCTGGGTTTTGGCTCTAGTTGAACCACAGTTGAAGGGGAACAGTTGGAGATTATGTCTCTGTCACACTTGAGATAATCCTTGAAAACCACTCTGCTTTGTGCCAGATGACCCACGCTGGTCCAGAAGGCTGGAAAGAGATTACAAGACAATCACTCACCACTCTAATAATCACTCTCAAAGTAGGCATAAGGCCTTTAAAAGAAATGGTGAGACTGAAACAATTTACTTTACAATAAGACAAGGCAGGGCAGAGCAGAATTAAGTTCCCAAAATCACGAGTGAAGCTCTTAACATAAACATAAAATAAGACAGAAGTAGTTGAGAAGACTTAGTGGAGTTGGGAGTGGTCAGTCAAGTGACAATTCCCGTGGCTGAAGCCTCGCACTTCACCTCTCACCGGGTGGAAAGAGGAAGGGGGGAAATAGCAGGAGCTAGACATTCACCCTACCTTAATGAGCAGACTACCACAACTATCACCATACAGACATTCACACTTTCATTACTCCTCACACTCCCCCATACCAAAACTTATAGTCAAGGAATATATAAGTAGAAATAGCGGGGAAAAAGTCCCCCAAAATAAGAAGTCGCATAAGATCAAATATTCTACTGACTGTCACGACTTAACCAGTCAGAGAAATAATTAGATGAACCATTGATATACACACTATGAAACTTAAAAGCCTGGAGTGCCAATGTCCACCTCAAGAGGCGACTATTGGTTCCCTTAAAAGTTTCTAGGTATACCAATGGTTTATGATCTGTTTAACCCTTTACCAGGCCAGGTGTGCCTCATATTTGATTCTGCCATAGAGGGTATTTAAGAGGCGCCTAAAATAAATAAACTTGACAAATGAACACAAATAAATATGTCTTAGAATTGCTTATATTATCAGAATATCGGTTGCAAATGTTGCAGTGTCTCAAATTTGATGCGTGGCCTGGTAAAGGGTTAAAGAAAGATTCCTTACCTAGTAATATTTAAGTTTAGAGATACCCCACCCCAGGGCCTAACATTCCTTTTCAATGGCAAAATATCTTGTTTCTGCTGGAGGAAGTTTATAGACTCAGAAGTACAGGAAATACGATCGTGGATATTCGGTGTTGTAAGCAATTGACACCTATTTCTGGCCACATACGTGGCCAGAAATAAGTCTATCTAATTTTATGCCATATCTTACGATGGGCGCAGTATTCGGTCACTGGTACGTCATGAGCCATTTGGAGAACTGTCTCGCGGCATTGGCTAGAAATAACAAGGAGGGAATAATCTATGTCGCGAGAATTAGATTTATACACAGATTTATATAAGATCCCGTTGCGATATTCAGATTTATGTGAAGAGTGTCTTCCCTGGATAACTTTATTGTTTAACCCTTAAACTGTCCACACGTAGATATACGTTTGCTCGCGTACTGCTCCGAACGTAGATCTACGTTTTTTTCAAATGCTTTTAACCTTGCCACTATAAGCCTGAGTTGCCTAGAGATTAGAGAATGGGTCTGTGCACTCAGTGTGTGTAGTATTACAAAATGTGGGAATGACAAACAAAATGCACTCTTCATTTTAAAGAAAAAGAACAATTTATTTTTTTCTCAAAATATTCTGTCAGCTACGCGAGTGAAAGTATATCTACGTGTGGACAGTTTAAGGGTTAAAGCATAACTATGGCAATCCCGAAGTGAAGGGCAATTCCGCTGTAAATTAATAGTTATCTTGGGACATAAATTCTGGGACAATCAAAGAATTAATAGCCGGTGAAGCCTGAGCTTTAGTCTTTGCCTTACTAGAGACAGATAGTACATACAGTGGTCCCTCGGTTTTCGTGCATCTCCAAACTCGAACATTTATGTAAGTGTATTTTCGTAAGTGCTGTTGCAAGTGTATTTTTGGGGGTCTGAAATAGACTAACCTATGTGACATTATTTCTTAAGGAAGTAAATTCGTTCGGTAATGGCACTTGAGCAGCATTCTGGAACGAATTTTCGGTGAAAACCGAGGGACCACTGTATAGTGTTGGAGGTGGCATCTTTACGTTCATCTGACGAGTGAACAGGTGATCCTGCTATCTCGCTTCATAGTGCAGTATCATCTGTTCTAACCTCCAAAGGAATACTACCACGAGATATGGAAGATTTTGCAACAGAACTGTCAAGGATTTTATCTACCTTGGAAGGAGGATGAGCTGAAAAACTTGCATCTATGCGTGGTGACGAAAGATCGGTCTCTCAAGGAGGAATTGCACCTTTTACGTTACCTATTATAATAGAGCAAGTTGTGATGGGGGCTAGTACCGCATTAGTCCAACCTGTGAACCATTTGGACCTGATGTAACAACGCATGGTTGGAAAAGTGTCCGTATGGAAAGAGGAAGGGGGGAATAGCGGGAGCTAGACACTCGCCCTACCTTAACGAGCAGACTACCACAACTATCACCATACAGACATTCACGCTTTCATTACTCCTATCTATGAACTTTTCCCTCACATCCCTCCAAACTACCAATATCCCAAACTCCTCCTTTAAAGTGCAGGCATTGTACTTCCCATTTCCAGGACTCAAGTCCGGCTAACCGGTTTCCCAGAATCCCTTCACAAAGTATTACCCTGCTCACACTCCAACAGCTCGTCATGTCCCAAAAACCATTCATCTCCATTCACTCCTATCTAACATGCTCACGCACGCTTGCTGGTAGTCCAAGCCTCTCACCCACAAAACCTCCTTTACCCCCTCCCTCCAACCTTTTCGGGGATAACCCCTTCCCCGCCTTCCTTCTCCTACAGATTTATATGCTCTCCAAGTCATTCTACTTTGTTCCATTCTCTCTAAATGACCAAACCACCACAACAGCCCCTCTTCAGCCCTCTGACTAATACTTTTAGTAACTCCAATAAAATAAACATATTCACAGGAAATTTGTTGATATCAACATCTAATTGCAGGTGCTATTTGATGGTCAAGCCCTTTCAAGTCTGGAATGTGAAGAGGTTGGTATCACTAGTGTACAAGAAGGATTCTCATATTCACCAGAACTTCTCTCATCACTCTCTTCATTCTCCCTTTGTTCTCCAGTTGATCCTTTATATCCTGCATCAGGATTACTATCACAGCCTCTGTATTCACCACAAGAGACGAGCCTCGTGCAGATTGATTCAGTCGAACCCCAACCGGAGAGTTTAGTGCAAGAGTCCTTATCTACATCGGTCAAAAGCTCAGGTAAGATAACCATTGTGTGCTTATTTGTATATTGCATGAGGGTATTGTTACATTCATCTTGCTCTATTACTTTGGTGGATTCCTTGTGTGGCACGAGGCATGGATTTTGTTGCAATGACAAGGCTGGAGGCACTGATGCAGTGTTCAAAATGGTATAACACACAGATAACCCACACAGGAGAGAGGAGCTTACGACGACAGTCTATTTCAGACCCCCAAAAATACACTTCCACAAGCACTTACAATATTATACTTACATAATTGTTGGACCATTTACAAAGTCACACTAACACACGAAGATAAGTATAATATTATATAATATAAGTATAAGATATATATATATACAGTATATTCTTTCTTCTTTCAACACGTCGGCCGTTTCCCACCGAGGCAGGGTGGCCCAAAAGGAAAAACGAAAGTTTCTCCTTTTACATTTAGTAATATATACAGGAGAAGGGGTTACTAGCCCCTTGCTCTCGGCATTTTAGTCGCCTCTTACGACACGCATGGCTTACGGAGGAAGAATTCTATTCCACTTCCCCATGGAGAAAATATATATATATAGGTAGGTAGTAGGTTGGTAGACAGCAACCACCCAGGGAGGTACTACCATCCTGCCAGGTGACTGTGAAACAGAAACCTGAAACTGTTTTACATGATGGTAGGATTGCTTGTGTCTTTTTTCTGTCTCATAAACATGCAAGATATCAGGTACGTCTTGCTACTTCTACTTACACTTAGGTCACGCTACACAAACATATACACGTTTATGAATACACACTCATCTGAGTTTTCTTTGATTTTATCTTAATAGTTCTTGTTCTTATTGCTTTTCCTTACATATCCATGGGGAAGTGGAATAAGAATCTTTCCTCTGTAAGCCATGCGTGTTGTAAAAGTCAACTAAAATGCCGGGAACAATGGGCTAGTAACCCCTTTTCCTGTATAGCTTACTAAAAAGAAAAAGAAGTAAACCGTCAAAGTGGGATGTTTGAATGTGCGTGGATGTTGTGCGAATGATAAGAAAGAGATGATTGTAGATGTTATGAATGAAAAGAAGCTGGATGTCCTGGCTTTAAGTGAGACAAAGCTGAAGGGGGTAGGAGAGTTTCAGTGGGGAGAAATAAATGGGATTAGGTCAGGGGTTTCAAATAGAGTTAGAGCTAAAGAAGGAGTGGCAATAATGTTGAATAATCAGTTATGGCAGGTAAAGAAGGAATATAAATGTATAAATTCAAGGATTATGTGGAGTAAAATAAAGGTGGGTTGTGAAAAGTGGGTTATAGTAAGTGTTTATGCACCTGGAGAAGAGAGAAGTGTAGAGGAGAGAGAGAGATTTTGGGAAATGTTGAGTGAGTGTGTGGGGAGTTTTGAACCAAGTGAGAGAGTAATTGTGGTTGGGGATCTTAATGCTAAAGTGGGTAAAAATGTTGTGGAGGGAGTAGTAGGTAAATTTGGGGTGCCAGGGGTAAATGTAAATGGGGAACCATTAATTGAGCTATGTGTAGAAAGAGGTTTGGTAATAAGTAATACATATTTTATGAAAAAGAGGATAAATAAATATACAAGGTATGATATAGCACGTAAGGAAAGTAGTTTGTTGGATTATGTATTGGTGGATAAAAGGTTGATGGGTAGGCTTCAGGATGTACATGTTTATAGAGGGGCAATGGATATATCAGATCATTATTTGGTTGTAGCTACAGTTAGAGTAAAAGGTAGATGGGACAAAAAGAAAATGGCAACAGAAAGTAAGAGAAAGGTAAAAGTGTATAAACTAAGGGAGGAGGATGTTAGGGTGAGATATAAGCAACTATTGGCAGAAAGGTGGGCTAGTGCAAGTATAAGTAGTGGAGGGGTAGAAGAGAGTTGGGATAGTTTTAAAAATAAAGTATTAGAATGTGGGGCAGAAGTTTGTGGCTATAGGAGGGTGGGTGCAGGAGGAAAGAGGAGTGAGTGGTGGAATGAAGAAGTAAAGGGTGTGATAAAAGAGAAAAAGGTAGCTTATGAGAGGTTTTTACAAAACAGAAGTGTTAATAGAAGAGCAGAGTACAGTGGTACCTCGAGTTACGATATTTTTTCGTTCGAGAATGCTGTTCAAGTGCCATTACCAAACGAATTTATCCCCATAAGGAATAATGTAAAATAGACTAGTCCTTTTACACCCCCAAAAATATACCTACAAAAGCATTTAAAAAAATAAACTTAAATAAAAGGGCGATTTTGGGGACCATCGTAACTCGAGGTACCACTGTATATGGAGAGTAAAAGAAAGGTGAAGAGAGTGGTGAGAGAGTGCAAAAGAAGAGCGGATGAAAGAATGGGAGAGGCTCTGTCAAGAAATTTTGCTGAAAACAAGAAAAAATTTTGGAGTGAGATAAACAAGGTAAGAAAGCCTAGGGAACGAATGGATTTGTCAGTTAAAAACAGAGTAGGGGAGTTAGTAAATGGGGAGCTGGAGGTATTGGGTAGATGGCGGGAATATTTTGAGGAACTTTTAAATGTCGATGAAAAAAGGGAGGCGGTAATTTCATGTACTGGCCAGGGAGGTACAACATCGTTTAGGAGTGAAGAAGAGCAGGATGTGAGTGTGGGGAGGTGCGTGAGGCATTACGTAGAATGAAAGGGGTAAAGCAGCTGGAATTGACGGAATCATGACAGAAATGTTAAAAGCAGGGGGATATAGTGCTGGAGTGGTTGGTATTTTTGTTTAATAAATGTATGAAAGAGGGGAAGGTACCTAGGGATTGGCAGAGAGCATGTATAGTTCCTTTATATAAAGTGTATGGCAGGGTTATTATTGAAAGAATTAGAGGTAAGACAGAGAGTAGGATTGCAGATGAGCAAGGAGGCTTTAGAGTGGGTAGGGGATGTGTAGATCAAGTGTTTACAGTGAAGCATATATGTGAACAGTAATTTAGATAAAGGTAGAGAAGTTTTTATTGCATTTATGGATTTAGAAAAGGCATATGATAGAGTGGATAGGGGAGCAATATGGCAAATGTTGCAAGTGTATGGAATAGGTAGTAAGTTACTGAAGGCTGTAAAGAGTTTTTATGAGGATAGTGAGGCTCAGGTTAGGGTGTGTAGGAGAGAGGGAGATTACTTCCCGGTAAAAGTAGGTCTTAGACAGGGATGTGTAATGTCACCATGGTTGTTTAATATATTTATAGATGGGGTTGTAAAAGAAGTAAATGCTAGGGTGTTGGGGAGAGGGTGGGATTAAATTATGGAGAATTAAATGCAAAATGGGAGTTGACACAGTTACTTTTGCTGATGATACTGTGCTTATGGGAGATTCTAAAGAAAAGTTGCAAAGGTTAGTGGACGAGTTTGGGAGAGTGTGTAAAGGTAGAAAGTTAAAAGTGAACATAGATAAGAGTAAGGTGATGAGGGTATCAAACGATTTAAATAAAGAAAAATTGGATATCACATTGGAGAGAGGGATTATGGAAGAAGTAAATGTTTTCAGATATTTGGGAGTTGACGTGTCAGCGGATGGTTTTATGAAGGATGAGGTTAACCATAGAATTGATGAAGGAAAAAAGGTGAGTGGTGCGTTGAGGTATCTGTGGAGACAAAAAACGTTATCCATGGGGGCAAAGAAGGGAATGTACGAACGTATAGTCGTACCAACACTCTTATATGGGTGTGAAGCATGGGTTGCAAATGTTGCAGCGAGGAGGAGGCTGGAGGCAGTGGAGATGTCCTGTCTAAGGGCAATGTGTGGTGTAAATATTATGCAGAAAATTCGGAATGTGGAAATTAGGAGAAGGTGTGGAGTTACTAAAAGTATTTGTCAGAGGGCTGAAGAGGGTTGTTGAGGTGGTTTGGTCATTTAGAGAATGGATCAAAGTAGAATGACTTGGAGAGCGTATAAATCTGTAGGGGAAGGAAGGCGGGGTAGGGGTCATCCTAGAAAAGGTTGGAGGAAGGGTAAAGGAGGTATTGTGGGCGAGGGCTTGGACT
>WNWK01009340.1:0-55000 GCA_009830355.1 Cherax destructor | reverse complement strand
GGCCCACTTTTACTGGGAAATAGTCCCTTCCCTCCTACACACTCTAACCTGAGCCTCACTATCCTCATAAAAACTCTTCACTGCTTTCAGTAACCTTCCTCCTATTCCATACACCTGCAACATCTGCCACATTGCCCCCTATCTACCCTATCATACGCCTTTTCCAAATCCATAAATGCCACAAAAACATCTTTACCCTTATCCAAATACTGTTCACCTATATGTTTCACTGTAAACACTTGGTCTACACACCCCTACCTTTCCTAAAGCCCCTTGTTCATCTGCTATCCTGCTTTCTGTTTTACTCTTAATTCTTTCAATAATAACTCTACCATACACTTTACCAGGTACACTCAACAGACTTATTCCCTATAATTTTTGCACTCTCTTTTGTCCCCTTTGCCTTTATACAAAGGAACAATACACGCTCTCTGCCAATCCCTAGGTACCTTACCCTCTTCCATACATTTATTAAATAATAGCACCAACCACTCCATATATATATATATATATATATATATATATATATATATATATATATATATATATATTATATATATATTATATATATATTATATATATATATATATATATATATATATATATATATATATTATATATATATATCTTCTTTCAACACGTCGGCCGTTTCCCACCGAGCGGGGTGGCCCAAAATGAAAACGAAAGTTTTCCTTTTACATTTAGTAATATATACAGGAGAAGGGGTTACTAGCCCCTTGCTCCCGGCATTTTAGTCGCCTTACGACACGCATGGCTTACGGAGGAAGAATTCTGTTCCACTTCCCATGGAGATAAGAGGAAACAAGAACTAGTAAGAAAATAGAAGAAAACCCAGAGGTGTGTATATATATATGCTTGTACATAAATGTGTAGTGTGACCTAAGTGTAAGTAGAAGTAGCAAGATGTACCTGAAATCTTGCATGTTTATGAGACAGAAAAAAACACCAGCAATCCTACCATCATGTAAAACAATTACAGGCTTTCATTTTACACTCACTTGGCAGGACGGTAGTACCTCCTGGGTGGTTGCTGTCTACCAACCTAATACCTATATATATATATATATATATCTTCTTCTTCTTTCAACAAGTCGCCGTTTCCCACGAGCGGGGTGGCCCAAAATGAAAACGAAAGTTTTCCTTTTACATTTAGTAATATATACAGGAGAAGGGGTTACTAGCCCTTGCACCCGCATTTTTAGCCTCTTCGACACGCATGGCTTACGGAGGAAGAATTCTGTCCACTTCCCCATGGAGATAAGAGGAAATAAGAACAAGAACTAGTAAGAAAATAGAAGAAAACCCAGAGGGGTGTGTATATACATATGCTTGTACATGAATGTGTAGTGTGACCTAAGTGTATGTAGAAGTAACAAGACATACCTGAAATCTTGCATGTTTATGAGACAGAAAAAAGACACCAATCCTACATCATGTAAACAATACAGGCTTTCGTTTTACACTCACTTAGCAGGACGGTAGTACCTCCTGGGTGGTTGCTGTCTACCAACCTACTACCTTTTATATATATATATATATATATATATATATATATATATATATTCCTAGGTAGTAGGTTGGTAGACAGCAACCGCCCAGGGAGGTACTACCGTCCTGCAAGTGAGTGTAAAACGAAAGCCTGTAATTGTTTTACATGATGGTAGGATTGCTGGTGTCTTTTTCTGTCTCATAAACATGCAAGATTTCAGGTACATCTTGCTACTTCTACTTACACTTAGGTCACACTACACATTCATGTCAAGCAATATATACACACCCCTCTGGGTTTTCTTCTATTTTCTTACTCGTTCTTGTTCTTATTTCCTCTTATCTCCATGGGGAAGTGGAACAGAATTCTTCCTCCGTAAGCCATGCGTGTCGTATGAGCGCCTAAATGCCTGGAGCAGGGCTAGTAACCCTTCTCCTGAATAAATTACTAAATGTAAAAGGAGAAACTTTCGTTTTTCCTTTTGGGCCACCCTGCCTCGGTGGGAATCGGCTGACATGTTGAAAGAAAGATATATATATATTATATATACATATATATATACATACATACATACACACACTGGCTCCCTCACCTTCGTGTGTTAGTGTGACTTTGTAAATGGTCCAAGTCAGACCGAAATGTCGTCATAAGCTTCTGTGTCCTATGTGCGGGTTACTTGTGTATTGTTCCAGTCAGGTACTGTGCCCTTTTTTTTGTTCTTTAAAGTACTACTTAGACAAGGATGCATTACATTTCTATGGTTGTTAACTTGTTTATAGATGGGGTTGTAAAAGTGAATGTTAGGGTGTTGGCAGGAGAGATGCTAGGATGTTGGCAGGAGAGATGCTAGGATGTTGGCAAGAGAGATGCTAGGATGTTGGCAAGAGAGATGCTAGGATGTTGGCAAGAGAGATGCTAGGATGTTGGCAAGAGAGATGCTAGGATGTTGGCAAGAGAGATGCTAGGATGTTGGCAAGAGAGATGCTAGGATGTTGGCAAGAGAGATGCTAGGATGTTGGCAAGAGAGATGCTAGGATGTTGGCAAGAGAGATGCTAGGATGTTGGCAAGAGAGATGCTAGGATGTTGGCAAGAGAGATGCTAGGATGTTGGCAAGAGAGATGCTAGGATGTTGGCAAGAGAGATGCTAGGATGTTGGCAAGAGAGATGCTAGGGTGTTGGCAAGAGAGATGCTAGGGTGTTGGCAGAGATCTAGGTGTTGGAAGAGATGCTAGGGTGTTGGCAATAGAGATGCTAGGGTGTTGGCAATAGAGATGCTAGGGTGTTGGCAATAGAGATGCTAGGGTGTTGGCAATAGAGATGCTAGGGTGTTGGCAATAGAGATGCTAGGGTGTTGGCAATAGAGATGCTAGGGTGTTGGCAATAGAGATGCTAGGGTGTTGGCAATAGAGATGCTAGGGTGTTGGCAATAGAGATGCTAGGGTGTTGGCAATAGAGATGCTAGGGTGTTGGCAATAGAGATGCTAGGGTGTTGGCAATAGAGATGCTAGGGTGTTGGCAATAGAGATGCTAGGGTGTTGGCAATAGAGATGCTAGGGTGTTGGCAATAGAGATGCTAGGGTGTTGGCAAGAGAGATGCTAGGGTGTTGGCAAGAGAGATGCTAGGGTGTTGGTAAGAAATATGCTAGGATGTTGGAAAAAGGTGTTAGCTTAGAAAATGCTGGATCAGATACTAAATGGGAGTTTTCAGTTAGTCTCCACTGATGACATTTCTCTTGGGAGATTCTGAAGAAACGTCATAAAGGTCGGCGACTGAATTTGGTGGGATATGTAAGAGGAGGAAATTAAAAGTGAAAGTGGAAAAGAGCGATGAGAGTAATAAAAAGTCTTGGCAATAATAGATTGAATATCAGATTGAAGGAAGTGAATATAGAGAAATGAATGTATTTAAATATTTGGGATATGTCATTAGATGGTTATATGAAAGAGGTGAACCTTAGAATAGATGAAGGAAAAAAGATGTGTGTGTGTATATAAGTGGGGTGAGTGTGTGTGTGTGTGTGTATAAGTGGAGAGGTGAGCGTGTGTGTGTATGTGTGAGAAATTCAAGTGATTAAGAACAAGTTTTTTGTTAATTTGAATAACTGCTGAAACATGTGCAAGATAATATAAGTGAAGGTATACAGGGGAACTAGCTAGACAAACATTCTCATACTAGAAGGTAGGTTGAGTTTATTATTCTAGTGCATACAGGAGAGCACCGCATATACAGCAACTTCTTTTTGATGTTCCACGTTTTTATTGGCTTCAAATTGAGCCATTGTTCATTATGTTCCACTTGCCAGCGATTGTCACCAGCAGGTTGAGCAATGGCTCAGTTGAAAGCCAAGGAGAATGTGGAACACAAAAATAGATACTGTATCTGTAGTCCCTCTTGTATTTAGTGTGAGTTGACACACTTTGATATGTACTAATGATGATTGATACCCATTAACATCCTTTGCTAATCCTAACAAATTTCAAACATGAAATAATCTCACTACCCAGGCAATGGACATCCCCGCAGAAAATCGAGGAAGAAACGCACTCGACACATAGCCATCACAGATCCTGATAGTGAGAATATAGACAGTGACAGTATACATGTGGCAGACAATGATATCTTGGAGAGAATGGGAACACCACTCACAGTGTCATTACTGGATGGTAGGTCAAAAAAAAAAAAGTACACTGGTACCCCGAGTTTTGGCCTTACATACATAATTCGTTCCACAAGGCTGTTCGAGTGCCATTACCGAACGAATTTGTTCCCATAAGGAATAATGTAAATTAGATTAGTCCGTTTCAGACTCCCAAAAGTACACTTACAAAAGCACTTACAATAATACACTTACATAATTGTTCGAGTTGGGAGCTGTATGAAACTTGGGGTACCACTGTACTCTCAATTTATATATGGCCTCAGATAGATCTTTATTATGGTATTAATCAGGTAATAAGACAAAATATTTGTAGCTTTTATTGTCTTGTAATTTTGTTTGTGCAAATATGAAATGATTATGTGAGCAAAAGATTAAGCAGTGAACTGTGAATGCACTGATGGAGGGGTGGGGGTGTTGCAGTCCTGGAGGTGGGAAGTACAACGCCTGCACCCTGAAGGGTTGTAATGACACGATTACAAACAAACTACTGTACAGATGGGGCTTGAACTTGCAGCAAGTGAGTTGTAAAACTCCAGGCCAGCACATAAGCCACTGGGCCAGCTGGCTACAATAAGATTCATCCAATTATGTAGTATATTTATACACCATAGGGAGGTTAACATGGGTCCCACTATGACCACAAATGCAAGTTTTTACAGATGAATCTCCTGCCAGCGTGACCGTGACGAACTCTAGCTCAAGTCCCCTCAAAACTGTTATTTGTGTTCATGGGACCCATGCTAACCTCCCTATTTTGTATAAATATATCTAGTTTGATGAATCCTATTGTAGCCAGCTGGCTCAGTGGCTTACGCGCTGGACCACCCACCTCACCCCTGAAGGGTGGATGGGTGGTCAGTCGTGTTGCAGTTAAAAGAGTAATCTCAATTGTGATATCTGCACTCACTTTTGTCAAAAATGCTATTGAATGAGTGATAGTGAAAGTGTTTCCTTTTTGGGTCACCCTTCCTTGGTGGGAGATGGCCAGCATGTAAATCATAATAATAATAATCATTGCCATAAAAATGCTCATCAAAAGGACTAATAATCTCAAAATATTAAGATCTATCACTGTTTATACTCAAGTACTGTTAATAAAATGGGTGTTGTTTTTGGGCACTGCATATTCTTAAGAATTACACACTTGTACAACATGTGGGTATCTTTATTTATAGACGTTTTGCCCTCCAGTGGCTTTATCAGTTAAAAAAACAAAAAGGCACAATACCGTGACTGGAACAATATACAGATAACCCGCACCTACGAGGAGAGAGAAGCTTATGAGGTCGTCGTAAGTTACTGGCTCCTATGTGCAGGTTATTTGTATAGTATACAGTGGTACCTCTACTTACAAGCAGCTCCCAACTCGAACAATTATGTAAGTGTATTTTTGTAGGTACTTTTTAAGTGTATTTTTGGGGGTCTGAAATGAATTAATCTAATTTTCATTATTTCTTATGGGAAAAAATTCCTTCGGTATCGGCACTTGAATAGCCGTCTGGAACGAATTAAGCTCGTAACTCGACCACTGTATATCAATACAATACAGAAAACCAATGGATGGCAAAACATCGACAAATAAAGATACCCAGATGTTACACAAGCGTCTAATTGTTCATATCAGTACTGTATACCTTTCATGTACAATATTGCAGATGCTCCACCCCTCAACGTGACTACGAGCCTCACCTTGACTGCAGGCCCAACCATCCCTTCCAGGATCACCCACACTGTTGCTGAGGCTCTTACTTCCCACACCCTCAAGACTAAGACCAGGTAAGCTGATTTCATCCTTTTCTTATACGTACACTTCAGTTATTGAGGTAGAACTTAGCAGAACGTACACTGTGAAGGATAAGATGAGATGATCTAATTCGGTTGATCTTTTGTATTGTGATGTCCCTGTACTGAAGACATCTATTAGTTGAGTAATGGTTAATGTTTCTTCCTTCATGTCACCCTACCTTAATGGAAAATTGGTAATGCTGTAAAAAATAGTCTTATTTTTTTTTTCAGTCTGGGATTATTCTAATGTATAAAAGTTTTTAATGTTCATTAGTAAAATGTAATTAGTACCATATTTGCTGCTATCCAGATACAAGTTGCTGATCTTTGAGGTTTAAATCCAATGCTAGAAGTTCTGTACAGCCTCTCCTCACTTAACGATGTAGTTCCGTTCCTAAAACCACACCGTTAAACGAATTTGTCACTAAGTGAGGAGCATACTATAATGGTACTAGTGGGTTTGTGTCAACCATCTTTGATAATGTTTTAATGTCACCTTTGCACCATTTATATAACATTTCTGGTATATTTTTAAATGTTTATACAGTAGTGTACTGTATATTGAAATAAACAGAATAGAGGAAATCAGCTTTAATATACATTATTTAGGTATGAATACTGGTCAGAGAGCCCGTCATAAGTCCGAGGCATCGGTAAACGAGTACGTTGCTAAGTGAGGAGAGGCTGTATTATGACTCAGAAAATCATAATAATTTCAAACAAACCATATAATGCACTGGCCTGGCGATTTAAGAGACTCACTTGCTATGGTTCAAACCCCACCTGTTCCCTGGATTTTACCAATTTATATATTTCTAACCCAAATTTTATTTTGTAGAGCTAACATAATCTTTTATATACAGAACACCTGCTCTTGAGCAGAGTGATCGATTGCTGGAGGAAATTCTGCAGTCCAAAATGCAGTCAGGAACACCAGGTGCTCAAAGTGATATTACTATTCTAGTCAACACAGACACAAACGAAGATAGTGACCAAAGAGAAGAGTTAGACACTAGGAAGGAAGACTTGCTTGCTAGCAGTGCCTCTGATCACGTTGATAAGGAAAGCACTCCCGAAGACAATCCTTCTGCTAGTGATATACTCAGTGTGAAGACTAGTGATCAACCAAGTATGGAGTCAAGTATGGAGTCTAGTTTCTATAAGGGAAGCTCAAACTTTTCTCGGAGGTCGTCACAGGATGTATCCCCGTCACAGAGTGGTAGTGAAGGTAGGTTACATTATTAGTTTGGAAGTGATTTTCTGTACAGTTTTTTTTTTTAACACATTGGCCGTTTCCCACCGAGGCAGGGTGACCCAAAAAGAAAGAGTATTAAAATAACAATACCATGGCTTTCTCATGGGGTAATGGGTTAGAAGTCTTCCTCTGTAAGTCGTGTTTGTCATAAGAGGTGACTTAAATCCTGGAGCAAGGGGTTAGTAACCTCTTCTCCTGTATAAATTACTGCCAGGTGACTGTGAAACAGAAACCTGAAACTGTTTTACATGATGGTAGGATTGCTGGTGTCTTTTTTCTGTCTCATAAACACGCTGGATAACAGGTATATCTAGCTACTTCTACTTACACTTTAGGTCACACTACACTGGCATACACATGCATATATATACATACACACATCTAGGTTTTTCTTCTTTTTCTTAATAGCTCTTGTTCTTTTTATTTTCTCTATTGTCCATGGGGAAGTGGAAAAGAATCTTTCCTCCGTAAGCCATGCGTGTCGTATGAGGCGACTAAGATGCCGGGAGCAATGGGCTAGTAACCCCTTCTCCTGTACAAATCTACTAAAAACGAGAAGAAGAAAAACTTTATAAAATTGGGTTGTCTGAATGTGCGTGGATGTAGTGCGGATGATAAGAAAGAGATGATTGCCGATGTTATGAATGAAAAGAAGTTGGATGTCCTGGCCCTAAGCGAAACAAAGCTGAAGGGGTAGGCGAGTTTCAGTGGGGAGAAATAAATGGGATTAAGTCAGGAGTATCTGAGAGAGTTAGAGCTAAGGAAGGGGTAGCAATAATGTTGAAGGATCAGTTATGGAAGGAAAAGAGGGAATATAAATGTGTAAATTCAAGGATTATGTGGATTAAAATAAGGGTCGGATGCGAAAAGTGGGTCATAATAAGCGTGTATGCACCTGGAGAAGAGAGGAGTGTAGAGGAGAGAGAGAATTTTGGGAGATGTTAAGCGAATGTATAGGAACTTTTGAACCAAATGAGAGAGTAATTGTGGTAGGGGACCTAAATGCTAAAGTGGGAGAAACATGCAGAGAGGGTGTAGTAGGTAAGTTTGGGGTGCCAGGTGTAAATGATAATGGGAGCCCTTTGATTGAACTTTGTATAGAAAGGGTTTAGTTATAGGTAATACATATTTTAAGAAAAAGAGGATAAATAAGTATACAAGATATGATGTAGGGCGTAATGACAGTAGTTTGTTGGACTATGTATTGGTAGATAAAAGACTGTTGAGTAGACTTCAGGATGTACATGTTTATAGAGGGCTACAGATATATCAGATCACTTTTTAGTTATAGCTACAGTGGGAGTAAAAGGTAGATGGGATACAAGGAAAATAGAATCAGTAAGTAAAAGAGAGGTGAAGGTTTATAAACTAAAAGAGGAGGCAGTTAGGGTAAGATATAAACAACTATTGGAGGATAGATGGGCTAGTGAGAGTGTAGGCAATGGGGTCGAAAATGTATGGGGTAGATTTAAAAATGTAGTGTTAGAGTGTTCAGCAGAAGTTTGTGGTTACAGGCGAGTGGGTGCGGGAGGGAAGAGGAGCGATTGGTGGAATGATGATGTAAAGAGAGTAGTAAGGGAGAAAAGTTAGCATATGAGAGGTTTTACAAAGTAGAAGTGATGCAAGGAGGGAAGAGTATATGGAGAGAAAAAGAGAGGTTAAAAGAGTGGTGAAGCAATGTAAAAAGAGAGCAGATGAGAGAGTGGGTGAGATGTTATCAGCAAATTTTGTTGAAAATAAGAAAAAGTTTTGGAATGAGATTAATAAGTTGAGGAAGCCTAGAGAACAAATGGATTTGACAGTTAAAAATAGGAGAGGAGAGTTATTAAATGGAGAGTTAGAGGTATCGGGAAGATGGAGAGAATATTTTGAGGATTTGTTAAATGTTGATGAAGACAGGGAAGCTGTGATTTCGTGTGTAGGGCAAGGAGGAATAACATCTTGTAGGAGTGTGGAAGAGCCAGTTGTGGGTGTAGGGAAGTTCGTGAGGCAGTGGGTAGAATGAAAGGGGGTAAGGCAGCTGGGATTGATGGGATAAAGATAGAAATGTTAAAAGCAGGTGGGGATATAATTTTGGAGTGGTTGGTGCTATTATTTAATAAATGTATGGAAGAGGGTAAGGTACCTAGGATTGGCAGAGAGCGTGTATTGTTCCTTTGTATAAAGGCAAAGGGGACAAAAGAGAGTGCAAAAATTATAGGGAATAAGTCTGTTGAGTGTACCTGGTAAAGTGTATGGTAGAGTTATTATTGAAAGAATTAAGAGTAAAACAGAAAGCAGGATAGCAGATGAACAAGGGGCTTTAGGAAAGGTAGGGGTGTGTAGACCAAGTGTTTACAGTGAAACATATAGGTGAACAGTATTTGGATAAGGGTAAAGATGTTTTGTGGCATTTATGGATTTGGAAAAGGCGATGATAGGGTAGATAGGGGGCAATGTGGCAGATGTTGCAGGTGTATGGAATAGGAGGAAGGTTACTGAAAGCAGTGAAGAGTTTTTATGAGGATAGTGAGGCTCAGGTTAGAGTGTGTAGGAGGGAAGGGGACTATTTCCCAGTAAAAGTGGGCCTTAGACAAGGATGTGTGATGTCACCGTGGTTGTTCAATATATTTATAGATGGGGTTGTAAGAGAAGTGAATGCGAGGGTCTTGGCAAGAGGTGTTGGGCTAAAAGATAAAGAAGCAAATACAAAGTGGGAGTTGTCACAGTTGCTTTTTGCTGATGACACTGTGCTTTTGGGAGATTCTGAAGAGAAGCTGCAGAGGTTGGTGGATGAATTTGGTAGGGTGTGTAAAAGAAGAAAATTGAAAGTGAATATAGGAAAGAGTAAGGTGATGAGGATAAAAAAAAGAATAGGTGACGAAAGATTGGATATCAGATTGGAGGGAGAGAGTATGGAGGAGGTGAATGTATTCAGATATTTGGGAGCGGACATGTCGGCGGATGGGTCTATGAAGGATGAGGTGAATCATAGAATTGATGAGGGGAAAAGGGTGAGTGGAGCACTTCGGAGTCTGTGGAGACAAAGAACCTTGTCCATGGAAGTAAAGAGGGAATGTATGAGAGTATAGTTATACCAACGCTCTTATATGGGTGTGAAGCATGGGTGATGAATGTTGCAACGAGGAGAAGGCTGGAGGCAGTGGAGATGTCATGTCTGAGGTCAATGTGTGGTGTGAATATAATGCAGAGAATTCGGAGTTTGGAAATTAGGAGGAGGTGCGGGATCACCAAAACGATTGTCCAGAGAGCTGAGGAGGGGTTGTTGAGGTGGTTTGGACATGTAGAGAGAATGGAACGAGACAGAGTGACTTCGAGTGTATAAATCTGTAGTGGAGGGAAGGCGGGGTAGGGGTCGGCCTAGGAAAGGTTGGAGGGAGGGGGTAAAGGAAGTTTTGTGTGCGAGGGGCTTGGACTTCCAGCAAGCATGTGTGAGCGTATTTGATAGGAGTGAATGGAGGCATATGGTTTTTAATACTTGACGTGCTGTTGGAGTGTGAGCAAAGTAACATTTATGAAGGGATTCAGGGAAACCGGCAGGCCGGACTTGAGTTCTGGAGATGGGAAGTACAGTGTCGGCACTCTGAAGGAGGGGTGTTAATGTTGCAGTTTTATAACTGTAGTGTAAAGCACCCTTCTGGCAAGACAGTGATGGAGTGAATGATGATGAAAGTTTTTCTTTTTCGGGCCACCCTGCCTTGGTGGGAATCGGCCGATGTGTTAAAAAAAAAAAAAAAAAAAGAAGAACTTTCGTTTTTCTTTTTAGGTCACCCTGCCTCAGTGGGATACGGCCAGTATTGAAAAAAAATTGTTGGTTTTTTGTGTGTAAGAGGCTTAGACTTCCAGCAAGCGTGCGTGACCGTGTTAGATAGGAGCAAGTTGAGGCAAATGTTTTTTATATATTCTACAGTTTTTGAACTGTAATGTTGTCACGCCAGACAGTAATGGAGTGAGTGATGATGAAAGTGTTTTTTCTTTTTCAGATCAGGGTGGGAAATGGCTGATGTACTATTATTAAAAAAAAAATGTTAGGATGATGAAAAACATTGACTAAAGTTTCATCTCTAAATTGCAGGTAGATAATGAATCATCATTCAGGTGTGAGAGTGTATGAAATAGAAGTGAGTGGAGGCAAATGGTTTTTGGTATTTGATGAGCTGTTGGAGTGAGAGAAAGGTGACATTTTGTGAAGGGATTCAGGGAAAACCGGTTAGCTGGACTTGAGTCCTGGAGGTGGGAAGTACAGTGCCTGCATTCTGAAGGAAGGGTGGAGATGTTTGCAGTTTGGAGGGATATCATCTGAACTGTAGTGTTGGCACACCTCTGGCAAGACAGTGATGGAGTGAGTGATGGTGCAAGTGTTTCTTCTTTATTAAGTCTCCCTGCCTTGGTGGGAGATGGCCTGTGTATTGAGCACTTGATATACAATAGTAAAAACATGTTATCAGGCATTATACATTCCATAATGAAACTCAGAGCCGTACAAACGGGGCCTTCCTATATTATAAAAAACAGCTTTGTTTATTAATGTTGCTTGTATAGTTCCCTCTTGGAGCAGATGATTTTTATTTGACTTCCACTTTTTTATTTGTATTTTCTTGTATTTTGCCAAACAGACGAGAAAGACGAGGTGCACCGTGTCCTTGCTCAGAAAGAGACTGAAGAACAGCCGCCATTTGAAACCACTTTGAAGGAGGGAGAGGAACATGTTCCATCTAGTAAATCCGTAGATGATGTTATCCTCGCTGTCACAAATGTATTTTTCAAGGAAAAGCACAGTATCACAACCAGAACGCTCTTCAGGGTATGTACAGGACTTATAAAACCTAGGTGTCTCAACCTTATGTAGTCTTCACAGAATGAAAGGCAGAATTCCACGGCTGGAACAATATACAAAAAACCCACACTTTCTCCTATGTGTGGGGTATTTGTGTATCGATGTACGTAAAAAAACTTTACCAGGGATATAAGAAAGAACGAGGAGGCGTAGTTTTTAATTACACATCCAAATAAGCCATAGAGAAGCATTTTATCTGTATAAGAATAAATGTGTTTTCATCTTTGGGTCACCCTACCCTTGTGGGAGATGGCCATTTAGGTCAAACAAAACAAAATGATGAAGCAGAATGAGCTGAGTAATGATAATTGGAAGTGTCTCAATACAGAGGTTCAAAAGAATATATGAGATGGGACTAAGAACTAGAGCTAGAGCTTATGTCTTAAAATCTATAGTGATTACATAATATATACTCACTGAAACTTAATAGGTAGGTAACTTCATGTATACATGCTCATTGTTGAGTACACCTACATCTTGTTTTGTGCGAATAATGAACCCCGTGAAGTGGTCATATTATTCAGATTCATACTATTCAAATTTTGTGTAATTTTTGTGCACAATTTGAAGAGTTTATGTTGAAAATCTAGCATGAATTAATTTTGCACTGAATCTAAATATACACTATTCAAACTCAAACTATTTGAGACCTGGCTGTATATAATGCCTCATACTGTACTTATAGAACTCAGTAAAAGCCAATAGGATATTCAATTCTCTTGTATTCATTGTAACTCCCAATTTCATTTTTACAACCACCTGAGAGACTGTATATATAAGCACTCAATTAGACATTGCCTTATTAATCATAAGTTTGCCCCAAATACTCTGCATATTAAGGGGCTTCCTGCACACACACCTAAATGTCATTCAACTCTGTAGAAACATTGTATCGTGCTGAAATAAAGTATCTTATCTAAAAGTCCCATGTGTAATTTCTGACATAGTACTTGTCTTTACCAGTGGGAGTTGCGGTGCATTGAGAGTGTAGAGTTACTGTCGTTGTCGCCTCACAGGATTCTTGTCACCTTTGACACTATAAGACCTGCCTACAAGACAAGAACGTACATCCTCGACACTCCTGATTATCAGGTACAATCTTCAGGTTCTCTTTCTTTCTTTTTTTTTTTTTTTTTTTTTTTTAGTGATAGTGTGAGTGATGGTGAAAGTTTTTCATTTTTCAGGTCACCCTGACTTGGTGGGAGACAGCCAGTGTGTTAAGAAAAAAATAAAGTACACTAGGGTAAACCCTCTATATAATGGACTTCTTTAAAAATATGAACAAAATCCACTGAGTAAATTGTACTATTAACTCCTTTATTTTCATTGCTTATTGCAGTACATCTGTAAACTGTGTACATTGCTATATTAGCTGTACACTAGAGTACTTTAGTGCTTTTTTCTTATTTTATTTAGCAGACACTCGGACAGTACCCTCTTAGTCATCATATTCTATATACAGTGTAATGTATAATTTGGGAAAAATTATATTCCCTCTTAGTCATTGTATTCTGTATACAGTATAATGTACAATTTATGGCTACTGTATTTTTTTATTGTTTCTTGATGATTATTTTCATTCTTGGTTTTCATTTTGTCACAGAGTTTGATGCAAGTTCTAACACCCATTCTGGAAAGAAACGCACTGCAGGAGATGCTTCACTCAGCCATGATGTGCCTCAAGTGCGACACTCAGTTCTCTCGAGACTTAGCCATTCAACCTGATGGTGGGTTTCTCTCTTGTTTCCCTAAATTTTTGTATTTCATTAGTGTTACCCATTTTCATTCTTAAATCTTGACTCCAAGGCCATGCTCACTAAATACTGTGTTTTATCTATTTTCTTACTAGTTCTTGTTCTTATTTCCTATTATCACCATGGGGAAGTGGAACAGAATTCTTCCTCCGTAAGCCATGCGTGTCGTAGGAGTCGACTAAAATGCCAGGAGCAAGGGGCTAGTAACCCCTTCTCCTGTATACATTACTAAAGTTTTTCTTTTTCGGGCCACCCTGCCTTGGTGGGAATCGGCCGATGTGTTAATAAAAAAAAAAAAAAAAAAGAGAAACTTTTGTTTTTCTCTTTGGGCCACCCCGCCTTGGTGGGAGGCGGCCGATTTGTTGAAAGAAGAAGAAGAAGTATATAGGTTTGTTTTACATGATGGTACGATTGCTGGTGTCTTTTTTGTCTCATAAACATGCAAGATTTCAGGTACATCTTGCTACTTCTACTTACACTTAGGTCACACTACACATTCATGTACAAGCATATATATACACACCCCTATGGGTTTTCTTCTATTTTCTTACTAGTTCTTGTTCTTATTTCCTCTTTTCTCCATGGGGAAGTGGAACAGAATTCTTCGTCCGTAAGCCATGCGTGTCGTAAGAGGCGACTAAAATGCCAGGAGCAAGGGGCTAGTAACCCTTTCTCCTGTATACATTACTAAAGTTAAAAAGAGAAACTTTTGTTTTTCTCTTTGGGCCACCCCGCCTCGGTGGGATACAGCCGGTTTGTTGAAAGATCATAATTATATAAAACATCATTGTTACATATTATTATACATATTACAGAAGGTCCCCCATATGTTCATAAGTTAAGACTTCCTGTATTATGATTTTTTTTTTCAACGTGTCGACCACTTCCCACCGAGGCAGGGTGACCCAAAAAGAAAGAAAAAACTTTCATCATCATTCAACACTTTCACCATCACTCATACATAATCACTGTCTTTGCAGAGGCACTCAGATACGACAGTTTAAACGTCCCTCCAAACTGCCAATATCCTAAACCCCTCTTTTAACCCTTTGGGGGTCGACAGGCCTTCTAAGGAAAGTGTTCCTGGGGTCGAAATTTTTTTGGGAAAAAAAAAAAAAAATTCTTATGAAATGATAGAGACTCTTTTTCCGATCATAACGCCACCAAAATTATGAAATTTGATCGAAAACTAACGAAATTATGCTTTCGTGAATTTATCGGTATCTATAACACTGACGCATCGGCGATTTCACCCACTTCGAGCCCTATTTTCGACAAATTCCAATGATTCAATCTCCTAAAATTATAGCTATTTCGCTAGAACTCCATTTCTTCTATCGAATGAGTAGAAGAAACTGCCTATTTACCAATTTCATCTACCCAAAATAGTGGTCAGAAAATGGCAATTTTCCAATTTCACACAAATTTCAAACGATGCCAATTTCAAAATAGGGTCCAGAGTAAACAAGGCAGACATTCCTGGCACTAAAATAACATATTCTCTGTTCATTAGCCACGTCTCCTGGCCCCTGTTCCATTACTTTTGCTTTCCATTTTGAATTTTTATTCTCACAAAAATAGAAGATTTACTGTTATGTATACAACTGCATCATTGTAAAAATGGTATAAATAATATCAGAGCACTTGTGCATGAATATAAGACTCGCCAGTTGATGTGTATTGGACTCATGGTGTGATTTGTTTACTCTTGAACATCGTCAAAAATCGAACAATTTCGCTAATTTGAGCTCAATTTCAAGGTACTTGTCATTGTCATGCCAATCAAAATCATCTCTATTTCTGTAATATATCTTCCATTCTATCAAACGAGACCAAGAAAACGAGAATACATCAATAAATACCATACGAAAATTGACTGCAAGGTCGCTGTTTTAATCGAAAAAAACGGTCAGAGTTTTTTTTCTCTCATTATGCAGTGTGTACTGCAGGATTTTTTTTATACTGCGCACACTGACCACACAGACACATTCTTTCATATGTATGCCTACCAGACGTTTTCTGCTTAAATTGAGGCCGCTAGAATTTGGGCGTACTAGTACGGCACCAACCCCTGCTCGTAAAACGTACTAGTACGGCACCGACCCCGAAAGGGTTAAAGTGTAGGCATTGTACTTCCGATTTGCAGTACTCAAGTCTGACTAACCGGTTTCCCTGAATCCCTTCACAATATATTACCCTGCTCACACTCCAACAGCTCATCAGGTCCCAAAAACCATTCATCTCCATTCAGTCCTATCTAACACGCTCACGCACGCTTTCTGGAAGTCCAAGCCCCTTGCCCACAAAACCTCCTTTACCCCCTCCCTCCAACCTTTTCGGGGATGACCCCTACCCCGCCTTCCTTCCCAAAAGATTTATACGCTCTCCAAGTCATTCTACTTTGTTCCATTCTCTCTAAATTACCAATTGAGGACGTCCCCAATGTGTTTGTAAGTCGAGACTTTACTGTAGTTGTATTGATAGATAGGTGATAAAATTGCTTAATTGTGCTGTTATCTACCTGGAGTCTACCTGGAGAGAATTCCAGGGGTCAACGCCCTCGCGGCCCGGTCCGTGACCAGGCCTCCTGTTGGACCAGAGCCTGATCAACCAGGCTGTTACTGCTGGCTGCACGCAGTCCAATGTACGAACCACAGCCCGGCTGGTCAGGTACCGACTTTAGGTGCCTGTCCAGTGCCTGCTTGAAGACAGCCAGGGGTTTGTTGGTAATCCCCTGATGTATGCTGGGAGGCAGTTGAACAATCTTGGGCCCCTGACACTGATTGTGTTGTCCCTCAACGTGCTAGTGGCACCCCTGCTCTTCATTGGGGGGATGTTACATCGCCTGCCGAGTCTTTTGCTTTCGTAGGGAGTGATTTTTGTGTGCAAGTTTGGTACTAAGCCCTCGAGAATTTTCCATGTGTATATAATAATGTATCTCTCCCGCCTGCGTTCTAAAGAGTACAGGTTTAGGAACTTCAAGCGTTCCCAGTAGTTGAGGTGGTGTATCGCACTTATGCGTGCGGTGAAGGTTCTCTGCACATTTTCAAGGTCAGCAATTTCACCCGCCTTGAAAGGTGCAGTTAGTGTGCTGCAATATTCCAGACTAGATAGAACAAGCGATCTGTAAAGTGTCAACATAGGCTTGGCATCCCTGGTTTTGAAGGTTCTCATTATCCATCCTGTCATTTTTCGAGCAGATGCAATTGCTACTTTGTTATGGTCCTTGAAGGTGAGATCCTCTGACATGATCACTCCCAGGTCTTTGACATTAGTTTTTCGCTCTATTGTGTGGTTTTAATTAGTTTTGTACTCCGATGAGATTTTAATGTCTTCACGTTTTCCGTATCTGAGTAATTGAAATTTCTCATCATTGAACTTCATATTGTTTTCTGCAGCCCATTTATGGGAGTAGCCATAAAACAAAATACAAAATATTCATGATGAAAATGGTAATCATTGCCATACTTAATGGTAGTGTTCTTATGGTTGATCATGAAGAGATGGTTTACTAGTACTGTATCTCTTTAATTATATAGAATACTTTTTAAAGGATACAGGGGGTCTCTAACTTACAAGTGAGTTACATTCCTGGTTTTTCAACTTGCAGAAAAGTTGCTTGTATGAAAGACAATCATACAAATGATAGTTATGTCTACATATGTTAGTTTTGCAGCTCAGCTGTTATGAAACTTTAATTTCTTCCTAATTGGCCTGTTTGTAAGTAACTTAAGGCATTTGTAAATTAAGGTCCTGTATGTTGATACTTTCTACTAAGTTGCAGGCATCATTAATAATAACTTATACTCAGGTTCCAGTGCACTGAAGTGCCCCAACTGTGGTGGTGGTGTTGTGGTTCGTGTGGAGAAGGTGGACCATCCTGCTGTGCCATCCTCTGCTGTGTACAATGCAAGAGGTCTGCTCTGTAGCACTCCCATAGATCAAGCAATAACACACAAGTCAGGCTCCAGGGGAGAAACTCATCTAGCAGGTAAAACAAAAATGAGCCATGGAACGGGCCTGGAGTTTCAGGACTCACGTGACGTGGGTTCGAACCCCACCTGTTCCATGGTTCGTTTACAGTTGTGTTATTACGATTATGCAAGTCAGAACAAAAAATGGTTTTCTGAGCTAGCTATTCAAGATGAAGACGAAAAAAATCCAGGCAAGCACTGGCAAATAGTGTATCTCGTGCTTTCATATGGAAGATCAAGCCTCCACAACCACTTCTGAATGCCCCCACATGGGTTTAGTGCTTTTCATAAATATAGTGTATCTTATTTTCCGACATATAAGGCATGTCTTTTTTCCCAGAAAAAGTCTTTGAAAATCAGCCTCTGCCTTATTTGTTCAAGGTCAAGGTCTAGGGTAGGCTTTGTGTTATGATTTAGCGTAAAGTAAGATTGTAATTTGCCCTTGAATATAATTACTGATTTACCGTTATGATACTTCTGTCGTGTGCCTTGTATGTCGGTAACACTGCTAAAAGAATAAAATTCGCAGTAATGTGAACATCAACACCAAGTCGGACCGAAACGTTGTGGTAAGATCCTCTCTCCTATGTGAGGGTTATTTGTGTATTGTTTCAGTCATGGTATTGTACTTTTTCTTCTTTAATAAAACTCAGATTTGGACAAAAATGAATTTCAAAACACTCGCTACCCATTTCAAGTTTAGAAACCTTTTCGTTCTATAGTTTAGCTAAAGTTGATATTGTACAATCAAACTGTTTTGAGATGCATTGTCTTTAAAAATGGATTTTGTTAGTCTTGAGTAAATTATAAATTAATGCCACCTTCCTAAAGTAAATAGTAGAGGAAGAAAGCACAGTAAACGCATGATTGCAAATATATAAAAATACCACAGTGAAAATAGGAAAAACACCCGAGTGCTTTCATGTGCTTACACATCTTCAGAGGAATTGGAAGGAGAGGCAAAAGAGGCTCAGGTGTTTTTCCCATTTTCACTGGTATTTCTATACCTTTAAGATATGTATATTTTTCTGCTGTGGTGCAAGGAGGGGTCTGTTACCCTTCTTGACTTATTTTACGTCGAAGAAATATTGTCCAGCATCTGTGTGGCATGTTTGGGTGGTAAGCTTCTCTCTGTTAGGTAATGGACACATGTTCAACTAATGTGATGTTTTATTGTGGCAATGTTTTGCACACCAAGCACTTTGACAAAGCTCCTGGAGAGCAAAACATTGCCACAATAAAATGCCGCATTACAGGCATTCCTTGACTTATGATGGGGTTATGTTCCGATGAACCCATCGTAAGTCAAAAATAAATGCGAAATGCTAAATAAGTAAATAACTACTGTCACTGAATAAGTAAACAAATAATTACTGTAACTAACTAAATACCAGTAATGAAAATAAAATAAATGAATACAAGTTAGGGAATTGTTGCTTTCATGTTGGGTAATTATCTTAAGTTTCATCTCCAAAGTAAAGTAATTGCTTTTGCACCAACGTGAAGTCAAAATATTTTAAGTCAAGGAGCACCTGTAGTTGCATCTGTCTCCTCTTACCTAATGTCAGTAATTCTACCAACATTATTACAAGCTTCCATCTGTATATCTTTGTGTTGAAACCACCATTGTAAAGAGTCTGCATGTTCCAGTGCTAAGCTTCAGTCTATAGTAGAACCCCAGTATCCGCGGATTCTGTTTCAGTTATACGCAGTTTATCGTGGTCCGAAAGTAACCCTTAGTTTTGCTTAATAATGACCCCAGAGCACAAAAGCCGTGAAGTGCTGTCCACCAGTGAAAAAAATGCTAATTCTCAACTTCTTGTGCATAATTTATCGATTAAACTTTATCATATGTCTGCAAATGAAAAGCGACATATGTAGGGTTCGCTACTATCCACAGCTTCGGGTATCCACGGCAGGTCATGGAATTATCCCCTGCAGATACAGGGGGACTAATGTATATACCCTCATCTTGAACCTTCCATGCTAATGTGTCTGTGCTTTTCAACCCTGCCTGTGCTTTTGATTTTTTTGTTTATCTTGATAATTTATTATACATATCAGGTAGCATAGCTTGGGTATGTTTGTATAATTAAGAGACGAGTGAATGTTTTTACACTTATTTTAAAAGAAAATGTATTTGACACTTTTTTGTTGTGTTAGATAAAAGGACACAGACACAACTACAGCTACCAACTCGAACAATTATGTAAGTGTATTATTGTAAGTGCTTTTGTAAGTGTATTTTTGGGGGTGTGAAACGGACTAATCTAATTTACATTATTCCTTATGGGAACAAATTCGTTCAGTAACGGCACTCGAACAGCCTTCTGGAACGAATTATGTCCAAAACTCTGGGTACCACTGTACCTGTTTCATTTTCTTGTGGCAATGTTTTGATATCCAGAAGCTGTCAAGCCGGTAACAGCTTGACAAAGCTCTTGGAGAGCGAAACATTGCCACAATAAAATGTCACACTTGTGTCCTTTTACCCAACATAATGTCAGTAATTTTTTTGTGTTGTGATTTATAATAAGTTTTTTTTTATGTTGATTAAGTAGCCTCTACAGACACTCCTATTTATTATCATGATTTGTTTCCCTTAGTCATTTTATGTACATATTTATCTTTGTGTTCTATATTTGGGTTAATGTTTTGGTCTTTAACCCTTAAACTGGGCATAACATACAATAATACAATATACATTTGCCTGGGGAACTGGGCTTTATAAATAGACACAAGTAAATTTTAATGAGTATAATTTAAGGGCTGTGAGTTATATATATATACAGTGGACCCCTGAGTAACGAGCACCCCGGAAATCGTACAATTGTGTAAGTATAATATTGTAAGTGCTTTTGTAAGTGTATTTTCGAGGGTCTGAAATGGACTAACTTACTTGACATTATTTCTTAAGGGAGTAAATTCGTTCGGTAATGGCACTTGAGCAGGCTTCTGGAATGAATTTTGCTCATTACTCGGGGGTCCACTGTATATATATATATATATATTTTTTTTTTTTTCAACGAATTGGCCGTCTCCCACAAAGGCAGGGCGACCTAAAAAAGAAAAACGAAAGTTTATCTTTTTAAATTTGGTAATTTATACAGGAGCAGGGGTTACTATCCCCTTGCTCCCTGTAAGTTATATAATATGACCCAGATGGGACAAAAGATGCTATTGGAACAATTAACCAACTACACAATAATTTTTGTAGATGATGCAAATTTTTTTTAACAAAGTATAAATCAAAATGCATGTAAATTCCTCCACACATGACTCACAAAATCGTGATAACTCGATTGCAAATGAACCACGGAACAGGTGGGATTTGAACCCATGGCGAGCGAGTCGTGGGTTCAAACCCCACCCGTTCTGTGGTTTACGACGTACATCGGGTGAATACCTTTGATATACCTTTGAAGAGTTTCGAGAGTATCTACTCTGAGCCCGGCCATGGGCCAGGCTCGTCTGGTGCTTGCCTGGTCAACCAGGCTGTTGCTGCTGGAGGCCCGCTGCCCCACATATCCATCACAGCCTGGTTGATCTGGCACCCGATGAAGATACTTGTCCAGTTTCCTCTTGAAGGCTTCTACACTGGTTCCAGCCATGTTTCGGATATCTTCTGGTAAGATGTTGAATAGTCTGGGACCCCGGATGTTAATACAGTGCTCCCGTATTGTCCCCACCGCACCCCTGCTCCTCACTGGGTTTATTTTACACTTTCTCCCATATCTCTCACTCCAGTATGTTGTTATGGCAGTGTGCAGATTTGGGACCAGGCCCTCAAGTACTTTCCAAGTATATATTATCATGTATCTCTCTCTCCTCCGCTCCAATGAGTACATGTTCAAGACTTGAAGGCGTTCCCAATAATTTAGATGTTTCAATGGCTCAATGTGAGCCGTAAACGATCTCTGAATTTGTTCCAGCTCTGATATTTCTCCTGCCCTGAACAGGGCCATCAGCACAGAGCAGTATTCTAAGTGAGGGAGCACTAGCGATTTGAAGAGTGTCACCATCGGCATTATTTCCATTGTTTTGAAAGTTCTCAATACCCACCCCGTCATCTTCCTGGCTGTTGTGATCTTTGTCTTGTTATGGTCTTTAAAAGACAGATCAGCAGACATAATTATTCCCAAGTCCTTAACATGTTCCTTTCGTTCTATGTGGTGACCCTCTTGCGTTTTGTATATAGTGTTCATTTTGAGTTCTTCATTTTTTCCATACCTAAGCAGCTGAAACTTATCACCATTGAACGTCATGTTGTTCTCCACTGCCCACTGGAAGACCCTGCTTATGTCCTCCTGTAATTTTTCAGTGTCTTCTACCGTAGTGACTTTCATGCTTATTTTAGTGTCATCTGCAAATGATGATACAAAAGTGTGCTGGGTGTATTTATCTATGTCTGCTATGAGGATGAGAAACAGCAGAGGTGCCAGGACAATGCCTTGGGGCACTGAGCTTTTGACCTCGCTGATGCTGGATCTTGCCCTGTTCACTACTACTTTTTGTGTTCTGTGTGTTAGGAACTCAAATATCCATCTGCCTACCTTCCCAGTAATGCCTATGGCCCTCATTTTGTGCGCTATCACTCCATGATCGCATTTGTCAAATGCCTTTGCAAAATCTGTGTAAATCACATCTGCGTTTTGGTCGTCCTCCAATGCGTCCGTAATTCTGTCATAATGGTTCAGCAGCTGTGACAGGCATGATCGTCCCGCTCTGAAGCCATGCTGGTTCGGGTTATGTTGGTTGTGCTGGTCCATGAAGTTTGTAATCTGCCGTCTCATCACTCTTTCAAAGATTTTTATGATGTGAGAAGTGAGGGCTACTGGTCTGTAATTTTTAGCTAGTGCTCTACTACCTCCCTTATGCAAAGGAGCTATGTCTGCACTCTTTAAGGCCTCCGGAATTTCACCTAGATCTAAGCTCTTTCTCCACAGAATACTAAGGGCTCTTGCTAATGGTACTTTGCACTGCTTTATAAATAAAGCATTCCATGAATCTGGTCCAGGTGCTGAGTGAGTGGGCATATTGTCCATTTCTTTTTCGAAATCTATGGGATTTGTACGTTATGCGGAAATTTGACATGCAGTGAATGAAAATGTACCTGTGCTTCTTGCTCCATCTGGCCGGGTGTTTAGTGAGTTATGGTGTCACAATGATATTTTATGGGGCATAAACAGTAACTTGATAGTATTAGGGGTGTTGATACGTTGCATTTTTTAAACTGTAGTGTTGGCACACCTCTGGCAAGACAGTAATGGAGTGAGTGATGATGAAAGTGTTTCTTCTTTTTCGGGTCAGCCCACCTCAGTGGGAAACATCCACAATGTTAATAAAAAAAGAAGTATTCAAGACAACAGTGACAGTAATATTTAGTGAAGGGATTCAGGGAAACCAGTTACAGTGGACCCCCGCCTAACGAGCACCCCGGAAATCGTACAGTTATGTAAGTATAATATTGTAAGTGCTTGTGGAAGTGTATTTTTGGGGGTCTGAAATAGACTAACCTACATGACATTATTTCTTAAGGAAGTAAATTTGTTCGGTAATGACACTTGAGCAGGCTTCTGGAATGAATTTTGCTCGTTAGGCAGGGGTCCACTGTACATGTATATTATAGATTTAGCCGGACTTGAGTCCTGGAAATGGGAAGTACGCACAATGCCTGCACTTTAGAGGAGGGGTCTGGGATAGTGACAGTTTGGAGGGACTATTCTAAATTGTTGTATCTGAGCACCTCTGCAAAGACAGTGATTATGTATGAGTGTGATGAAAGTGTTGAATGATGATGAAAGTACAGTGGACCCCCGGTTAACGGCCATAATTCGTTCCAAAATGCTGTTTAAGTGCCATTACCAAACGAATTTGTTCCCATAAGGAATAATGTAAATTATATTAGTCATTTTAGACCCCCAAAAATACACTTACAAAAGCACTTACAAAAATACACTTACATAATTGTTCAAGTTTGGAGCAGTACGTAAACCGGGAGTCCACTGTATTTTCTTTTTGGGGATTTTCTTTCTTTTTGGGTCACCCTGCCTCGATGGGAGACGGCCGACTTGTTGAAAAAAAAAATAACTATAAATATGATTAAAATGGTTGTAAAACTAGCAAAAGCATATATGGACACTCATGGGTCTTGATAAAATACAATTGTTTTTGTTTATCCTTACTTCAGTGCTAATCGACCTGTATCATGTAAATAGTAGATCAATGTTTATAGAAGAGAAAGGATTTCACGAGTTATAATAAATATTTGAATGGCACATAAAACTACTTCAGTCTGCGTTACCACACATTGAAACTAGTTTATTTTATACTGTATACATTAGAGAGAGACACTAAAACAATAGATTAAAGCTGGGGATATTTGCTGTTTGGAGGGACATCTGAACTGTTGTATCTACCCTCCTCTGGCAAGACAGTGATAGTATGAGTGATGGTGAAAGTGTTTCTTTTTCAGGTCACTCTGCCTTAGTGGAACACAGTCAGTATATTTAAAAAAAAATGTAAAGTACAGTACTGGTTTTGCAATAAAGTTGTAAATTTTTTTAACAGATCGGTCAACTCCCACCAAAGTAGAGAGACACCCCATCCCCTCCATTCACTGTCGTTCATTCAGTAGCTGTCTTGCCAGAAATGCACAGACATAACAATTTAAATGACCCTCTGAATTGTAATATCTTGACTCTTCCTTGAAAATGCAGGCACTGTACTTTCCACCTTCACACATGATACCCTGCTCACACTCCAACAGCTCGTCAGGTCCCAAAAACTATTCATCTCCATTCATTCCTATCTAACATGCTCATGCATGCTTGCTGGAAATCCAAGCCCCTCACCCACAAAACCTCCTTTACCCCCTCCCTCCAACCTTTTCGAAGACGACCCCTACCCAGCCTTCCTTCTTTATGTAGCTTCAGAAACAGGTTAGACAATACAGCAATACGTTTTTCAGCACATAAGTTAGATGTATGAGTGAGAATGATTAGGTGTGAGAAGGACCTACTTACCATGAGCCAGTAAGCCGACTGCAGTACTCCTCAATTCTCATGTTCTAATTTTACATATTGTACTGTATAAAAACTTGCCCACCACACTATTGGAAAAGCTCCCCACTACAGTTTAAGGGTTAAAACTACACTATACTCTTTATCTTTTTCTTGCAAATTGTTTTGATTCCTGTGTTATTGTTAAGGCGAAGAACATTTATTATTTTACCAGTCGCATGTTGTCACTTCAGGAACAGATTCATCGGTTTCATGTTTGGGAGAATCTAGTGAGAGTGTGAGCGTGTGCAGTGAGGCATCATCTTGTGTACGGCGAGAGTCTGACGTCGAAGTCATATCAAATCCA
The DNA here is from genome assembly GCA_009830355.1 of Cherax destructor. Classification (NCBI taxonomy): domain Eukaryota; kingdom Metazoa; phylum Arthropoda; class Malacostraca; order Decapoda; family Parastacidae; genus Cherax; species Cherax destructor. The sequence continues at coordinate 29,856 of WNWK01009340.1, read as the reverse complement.
TCTGTGTCTAGCATTGAAGTTCTTAATGATCAACATATTATTCATGGTTAGTAGCTAGCTACAGTTTTCTCAACTAGTTGATGGTAAAAAAAAATAAAACCTTTAAGCTCTAGGCTTTTAATCCTTGGATGGGGAGAGGAAGGGTGTGCCTTGATGCTAAGGGCTCTTGATCCAAAGAAGTGTAGATACTCTCCTCTTCCTCAGATTAAACTTGTTTACTCCCATTCCCCAAACATTGTATGACTCTTATAGGTTTAGTGCTTCCCCATGAATATAATAATTAAGTTTTTTAAAACCTGCCAATACGCTCAGGGTGAAAGTATTTTGAGGGAACATTGACAAATAGTACGTATATGTTGAAAACTGGAAAAAACATCTTACTGTAGTTTTTTAGTGTACGATAATGCACCTTATAATTTTTATTGCATTTTGAGTATACAGAATTTTATTTGAGTGATCTGGATTCACACAGACAGTCTGAGATTACCAGTCTATCACATTAGCAAAGGTAATCCCAGACTGCAGGTACCAGTTCCATTCGCTTTATTGTTTTGTTACAGTCATTGGAATTTTCAACACTTACTTATATATTTTGAGTCAGTCTTTTGCTATAGTACTGCACTTAAGTAAAATAATCAGTTGTGAATTCTTATTACTATTACTGCACCTGCTCATATTCCCAACATTACATGTTTAATCACTGGTTTTCATACCAGGTAATTGCCATGACTTGTTATGTCAAATAAATGTGGCTCGCTGCTCAGAAAATATTAACCCTTCTGCTGCATAATTTTGGTATACAGTATGTCGAGTGTTGAATAATTAACCCTTTGGGGGTCGACAGGCCTTCTCGGAAACATGTTCTCAGGGTCAAAAATTTTTTGGGAAAAAAAAAATTTCTTATGAAATGATAGGGAATCTTTTTCTGATCATAACGACACCAAACGTTTGAAATTTGAATGAAAATTTACGGAATTATGCTCTTGCGAAGTTATCGGTCTCGAAGATGTTTACGCATCGGCGATTTCACCCACTTTGTGCCCTATTTTTGGCCAATTCCGATGTTCCAGTCCACTAAAATCATAGCTATTTCGCTAGAACTCCATTTCTTCTATCGATTGAGTACAAGAAAATGCCTATTTACCAATTTCAATTACCCAAAATAATGGTCAGAAAATGACAATTGGGCCAATTTCACACAAATTTCAAACGATGCCAATTTCAAAATAGGGTCCAGAATAAACAAGGCAGACATTCCTGGCACTAAAATAACATCTTCTCTGTTCATTAGTCACGTCTCCAGGCCCCCTCTTACATTACTTTTGCTTTCCATTTTGAATTTTTATTCTCACAAAAAATAGAAGATTTACTGTTATGTATACAACTGCATCATTGTAAAAATGGTATAAATAATATCAGCGCACTTGTACAAGAATATTAGACTCGCCAGTTGATGTGTATTGGACGCATGGTGTGATTTGTTTACTCTTGAACATCGGCGAAAATCGAACATTTTCGCTACTTTGAGCTCAATTTCAAGGTACTTGTCATTGTCAAACCAATCAAAATCATATCTGTTTCTGTAATATATCTTCCATTCTATCACATGAGACCAAGAAAACGAGAATACATCAATAAATACCCTACGAAAATAGACTGCAAATTCGCTGTTTTAAACGAAAAAACGGTCTGAGTTTTTTTTTCTCATTATGCAGTGTGTGGTGCAGGATTTTTTTTATACTGCACACACTGACCACATAGACCCATTCTTTCATATGTAGGCCTACCAGCCGTTTCCTGCTTAATTTGAAGCCGCTAGAATTTACGCGTACTAGTACGGCACCAACCCCTGCTCGTAAAACGTACTAGTATGGCACCGACCCCGAAAGGGTTAAAGTGTAACAAAGACTTGTCAGTGATCATTTATAACCCACATGGAGACAGAAATACAAGAGGCTGATTGATCTTGTATACTATTTTGACCCCCTTCTGGGGTCCTCTTCAGCAGATCTGCTGACAAGGCTTTCAGAAAGGGGTCAAAATATACAGATCAATCAACTTCCTATGTTTTTGTCTCCATGTGGGTTATTCGTAAACCTCGTCTGCACAGTTTGAATGTACCCCCATGACTGTTGACGATTGTTCTCTTTATTCTAACATTCGATAAGTCTTGGACTAAGCTCCCTTCAAGGGGGCGAGGGTGCCTTGTTGCTGGTGAAGGAATTACAGTTGCTCTTCCTTGGATCAAACCTGATTACCTGCCAGTCTTCGTGTTCTGTACAACTCCAATGCGCATAGCATTTCCCCGTGAATCTAATAGAGTAATTTAGCTAACCTCGTCTATATACAGTGGTACCCCGACTTACGATATTAATCCGTCAGAGAGGGCATATTTTAAGGCGAAACAATCGTTAAACGAATCAATTTTCCCCATAAGAAATAATGGAAATAAATTTAATCCGTCCAAGACTTCCAAAAGTAGTTAAATAAAATATTTTTTAGAACTTTTTGACATTAAATAATACAAAATTTAATAAAGAATACCTAAATACACATGCAAATATTGAACAATAACATGTCACTTACATTTATTGAAGAGTTGTTGATGTGTGGAGGACGGCAGGAGGGGAGAAGGTGGAGTAGTATGCTAGTGTTTGGAAGGGGAATCCCCTTCCATTAACACTGCAGGTACCAAGTTCTTTTCTGGGGTTACTGGCCTTTTTCTTTGAATGCTACACTCCCTGCATGAATGCTACACTCCCTGCATGAATGCTACACTCCCTGCATGAATGCTACACTCCCTGCATGAATGCTACACTCCCTGCATGAATGCTACACTCCCTGCATGCCTACTACACTCCCTGCATCCTTGCTACACTCCCTGCATCCTTGCTACACTCCCTGCATCCTTGCTACACTCCCTGCATCCTTGCTACACTCCCTGCATCTTTGCTACACTCCCTGCATGAATGCTACACTCCCTGCATGCCTACTACACTCCCTGCATCCTTGCTACACTCCCTGCATCCTTGCTACACTCCCTGCATCCCTGCTACACTCCCTGCATCCTTGCTACACTCCCTGCATCCTTGCTACACTCCCTGCATCCCTGCTACACTCCCTGCATCCCTGCTACACTCCCTGCATCCCTGCTACACTCTCTGCATCTTTGCTACACTCCCTGCATCCCTGCTACACTCCCTGCATGCCTGCTACACTCCCTGCATGCCTGCTACACTCCCTGCATAAATGCTACACTCCCTGCATAAATGCTTCACTCCCTGCACATTCTTTACCACAGGCTTAGCACTAGGATCTTTCCTTGGACCCATGGTAGCTTATTTAGCAGTTGCAAGCACTAAAAACAGTGGAATAATGACAATATACTGGTATGAATGCGTGGGTGTGGGTGGGTGGTCGCTCTCGCTTGTAAACAATAGCACTGACGCTCCCTGGAGTGCGCGCTCAGCTGGGCGCCAAGCGGACACGTCCGGTACGAATGTCGGTAGACGAAGCAAACATCGTAAGTCACAATCAAATTTCTTACGTTATAAATATCGGTTATCGAAAATAACGTAAGATGATAACATCGTAAGTCGGGGTACCACTGTATATACAAGTATAATACACAAATGTAAAGAAACCACGTTGTGTCTACTGCTTTTAATATTCTGTGTTTTTTGTGTATGTGTTTTTTTGCCATAGCAGCCACTTACTGTCAACATGGGGTACGTTTGGTATCATACATGTACGTAATCTTAAAACTAAAAATTGACATAAAAAATTAAAAAAAAATCTTCCCACAAAATTAATATTTCTGGCAGCACCCACCCAAAATTCTGTTTTTTAACATAAGTTTCATTCTCCTATGTGGGGATTATTTATGCATTGTTCCAGTCACAGTATTGTGCCTTTTTACTCTTTTTTAATATGTTTATAAATGTGTTGATGTTGTGAATTGTAAATCTGTAATCGTTTTGTGTAGGCAAAATACCTTAATGTTTCCACGAGAGGCTTGAAACTCTTATTGCTTTTCTTAATGTAAATGTAAAGGTTTTACTAGTGATCACATGTCGTTTTCTTAATTTTGGTGTACGAAATATATTTTGTGCATAGTAGAGACTTGTAAGCTATCTAGCAGTGTTGGGATACCCATGGCTTCACTCTTGTGTGTCAGCTCTTAAGCTGAAAAAGAACTAAGTTGTCCTAATTATTTTCCTTTCTCTCCCCCCCTGCATATTTTTATTTCTTTCTCTTTTTCTCTTATTTATATCTGACTTAGAGAACAGGGTTAGTGATATTGTTGATGAAAAATTAACCAACAGATATTATTTTAGAAGAGGAAGGTGATGAGGGAAGGGTACCATCAGTTGCCACTGTCAACACTGATGCTCGCACTCCGGCCAACTCTCCGATCATCGCACAGAAGCAGGACCCAGCCCCCTGTATGCAAGAGAGTAGCTCCTCAGGTACTGGTCTCGACAAACTCGACATGACTACAAGTCACGTTGCTGTGGGTTGCCTAATTTATGAATGAGTGGCATTTTCAATGTTTCAACTTGCAAACAAGTCGTTTGTAGTCCAGAATCTGTTATTCTATGTTAATACGAAGGATTATTGTGGGTCACGTGTTTGTAATTGTGGACTGGCATTCATGAATTAATTATTTTCTCGACATTGTCTTTTGCACCTTGTTTGTAAGTGCATATCATCGTAACTCTGGTGTTCGTAAGTTAGGAACCCTCCTCTTTCAGTATAGCTACTCTTCTCAAAGGAGATTCATACACAGATAATGAAGAAATGAGCAAAAAAAAAAAAAAAATACGAATCAGTGTTCAGCAGTCCAGTCAACACCAAGAGTTGAAGACTCGGATAATTTCCTCAACTCTGCCCACCTACAAATTATCTTCCTAACATTAGCACAAATCCTTCAGATGTTGAAAAAGAAAGACAATATGACCAGTATGCAGCACCTGGACCTGATTCCTAGAATTTAATATTTGTAAAGAAATGCAAAATATTACTAGCATAAATATACAGTGTTTTTTGAGAAGAACTTAGATTCAGGTGAAATTTCAAAGGCCTTAAGAATTGCAGTCATAGACTCTCTTCACAGAGGAAGCAGCAGAGCTGCTTCCTCTTATATCACACATTATGAAAGTCTTTGAAGCGTTGCTGTCATGTCGACTTACTGTTTTTATGGATAAGCGTGATCTACACAACCCAGGTCATCGTTGATTTAGATCAGGGGGCACCATAAACAGTAAGAGAGCACTGTGTCAACATCCATGACTAGACTATTCAACCTACTACCAATGTAGAAATTTACTAGAGGAAACTGAATCACTGCCTCTGGGTGCCAGATCAACCAGGCTGTGATGGCTTTGTGGTCCATCAGGCAGCTAAAAGCAAGCTCCTGCTTGAACAGGCACTAAACATGAAAGCTTGGCCAAAAGCTGGGCTGGTAGGCCAGAAAATCCCTCAAAATTGGTCACAGGCCTAGTCACAGACCAGGCCACTGAAGCGTTGATCCCCAAAACACCCTCCTGGTACCCTCCCTCCATGTATATCAGTGGTTGTATGACCTTTATGGGTTTAGTGCATCCTTCATGATTATAATAGTAATAATAATGATAATATACAATAGATCACAGCTTATCCGGCCCCTTTAGGGCATAGATTTTCAACGTTACTGAATGATCACACAAACTTTTATAGTCCGTTTGTTTTGCACATTTCTCTCTCTCGTTATCTGTTGATAACATTATTCAGACAAGATCTCTGAATAATGTGTGATGCTAAGTATCTGATTGGCGAGTAATTAGTGATCTCATAAATTAGACAGACGTGCAACACTTGGCTATCTTTATTGAAGAAACGCTTTGCCACGCAGTGGCTTCATCAGTCTATTACAAAGAAGAATAGTGAAGATCAGAAGGAGTTTGAAGTAATCAGTCCCTCAGCCTGGAGTGTATGTAATCAGTCCATCAATCTTGAAAAGATTGAAGCCATTGTGTGGTGAAATGTTTTCACGATACAGATACCCAAGTGTGTTGTACATGTGTCTAATTTATCAATCTGGTTCTCTGAAACATTTATCTACAATCGGTGATGTGCTGTAATCATAATCAGGGGCGGATCTATTATGAAACTAATGCAGCTTAAGCTCCCGGAGGGGCCCCAGAAACAACTTTAATCCACATTGCTTAAAAATTTTGGGTCTACTGTATGAGAAGGGGTTGTAAAGAGGCCCCATAACAGTTCAAGCTTCAGGGCCCCAAAAATGTAGGTCCGCCACTGATCATAATACGTGTTGTGCTGCACACTAAACCCTAAACCTGATGGTGGTGCATCCCTTCAGGTTCCATGACAGGGAGCGTATGTACGACTTACGAGAAGACTGGATCGCTTCCTACCTCTCCTCTCAAGACCAGTCTCCAGCAACACATGCACACAGATACAGTCGACTCTAAATGTAACACTAAGGAGACCAGCAGTGGTAGGCAGAAATATTTTGTCATTATTCAGTATATCCTCGACTTACAAACACGTTGGGGACCCGTATTGTGTATAATAATGATATCGTACACAATAATGATATAGACAATACACAAGATTCTCAATGTGTTTGTAAGTGTAGTACTTAACTGTATTCATATTTTGTTTGCACCACAACACTCTTTCTTAACACTTATGTTTCTCTATGCACCATTTAATATTTATTTAACTATTAAAAAAATGAATTACTGTATCGTATCTGTGCTCCTCTGGCAAGATAGTGATAGTGTGAATGATGGTGAAAGGGTTTCTTTTTTGGGTCGCCCTGCCTAGGTGGGAGATGGCCAGGGTGTTGAAAAAATTACTATATTAAAAGGAACTGACTACAGAATTAATCTCACTCAAATGCAGCAGTAACATTATCAGTGTACAGTGGACCCCCGAGTTTCGTAAACCCCGGAAATCGTACATTTATGTAAGTATAATATTGTAAGTGCTTGTGGAAAAGTATTTTTGGGGGTCTGAAATAGACTAACCTACGTGACATTTTTCCTTAAGGGAGTAAATTCATTCGGTAATGGCACTTGAGCAGACTTCAAGAGTGAAGTTTTTACGAAACACGGGGGTCCACTGTATCATTGAAATTAAAAAAAATGAAAGGTTGATCAATATGAGATGCATAAATTTGGGGGCAGAGGATATTCCAAGCAGGATGGTAAGGTGATGGTTTTGAAAAGTAGGGGCTTGAGCATCCAGCAGGCATGTGTGAGCATATTAAATTGGAGTGAGTGAAGACTAGTTGTTTTGAAGATTTGACATGCTGTTGGAGTGTGAGAAAGGTAACATCTATGAAGGTATTCCAGAAAACTGGTTACCAGAGTGCAGTGCCTGCACTCTGTACTTTCCACCTCTAGAATTGTACAATATAGTACAATTCTAGAGGTACAGTATAGTACAATTCTAGAGGTACAGTATACTAGTACAATTCTAGAGGTACAGTATACTAGTACAATTCTAGAGGTACAGTATACTAGTACAATTCTAGAGGTACAGTATACTAGTACAATTCTAGAGGTACAGTATACTAGTACAATTCTAGAGGTACGGTATACTAGTACAATTCTAGAGGTACGGTATACTAGTACAATTCTAGAGGTACGGTATACTAGTACAATTCTAGAGGTACGGTATACTAGTACAATTCTAGAGGTACGGTATACTAGTACAATTCTAGAGGTACGGTATACTAGTACAATTCTAGAGGTACGGTATACTAGTACAATTCTAGAGGTACGGTATACTAGTACAATTCTAGAGGTACGGTATACTAGTACAATTCTAGAGGTACGGTATACTAGTACAATTCTAGAGTACGGTATACTAGTACAATTCTAGAGGTACGGTATACTAGTACAATTCTAGAGGTACGGTATACTAGTACAATTCTAGAGGTACGGTATACTAGTACAATTCTAGAGGTACGGTATACTAGTACAATTCTAGAGGTACGGTATACTAGTACAATTCTAGAGGTACGGTATACTAGTACAATTCTAGAGGTACGGTATACTAGTACAATTCTAGAGGTACGGTATACTAGTACAATTCTAGAGGTACGGTATACTAGTACAATTCTAGAGGTACGGTATACTAGTACAATTCTAGAGGTACGGTATACTAGTACAATTCTAGAGGTACGGTATACTAGTACAATTCTAGAGGTACGGTATACTAGTACAATTCTAGAGGTACGGTATACTAGTACAATTAGAGTAGTATACTAGAAATTCTAGAGGACTATACTAGTACAATTCTAGAGGTACGGTATACTAGTACAATTCTAGAGGTACGGTATACTAGTACAATTCTAGAGGTACGGTATACTAGTACAATTCTAGAGGTACGGTATACTAGTACAATTCTAGAGGTACAATAGTATGAAATTGTACTGTATGATTCCAGTGTTTGTCCAGTTGATATTTTTGTCTGAAATTGTCGAAATCCATTAATGAGAGGTTTAACAGTATTGCCTTTAATATACCCTTATCCCAATATTCCTGTGTGTTTTCAATAGTTCTAATTCAGTACAGTTTTCTCATAATTTATAAATTATATTGTGTGAAACAGTATAGGGGTAATAAACCAAGAATATTGGCCTCAGTCGCCCACAGGGCCATGGAATCACGTTTATGTTTTCCTCATCTTACAGATATGTCAGGTGATTTGTATCAAACAGCTGAGTCATCTCTGCAGGTGACGCTGGAGGGAACTTCACCGTTAACGCCGGGTAACTCGCCTCGTCTCAGCTCAAGCAGTGCTAGTATAGGTAAATTTATCTTCATCCTCATTACCCAGGAAAGCTGTATGACCCTTGTGGGTTTAGCAATTAGTTTTGATTGTAATGATAATAGTGTGAGCACTCCTCTCTCTCTCCCTGCACATGGAGCAGGGAGAGTGCACCTAGTAGTGACCAGTGAAGAGGCAGAGCTGGGAGCTATGACTCAACCTCTGCAACCACGATTAGGTGATTATAGTGGAGTGAGTGATGATGAAAATGTTTCTTCTTCTTTTTCGGGTCACCCGCCTCTGGGAAAGCGGCCAGTTCATTAAAAAAAATCACATATGCCATATGTGAGCAATGGTATTTTCTGTGGTCAATAATAAAATGAATTAATGGTAGTTAGGTTGCAAACTGGGCGAGAGGAAGCTGTTAAAAAATATATATAGATTTTTTGTGTGTGAGATAGACGGTAGTCTGTACTTAGATATATTGTAGAAATTTACAGTATAATATAAAGACTACAAGCCAAATATTTATTGGAGTGTGTTTCATCCAAATATGAGCTGTATCAGAACCTGCTGAGGAACATAATGCAGCAAGTTTATTTAGGTACAGGTACACATAAGTACAGTTAGGGACTTGCCACCTTCATGCTGGGTAATTATCTCAAGTTTCATCTCCAAAGTAATTGCTTTTGCACCGTCATAAAGTCAAAATATCGTACATCAAACCATGGTAAGTCAGGAAGCACCCGTAATTTGAATTATAATATCTAGGTCATTCTGTTAAGACAGCTAGAAAATGAGTGAGGCTAATGTGTTTTCTTCTCTGTTTTCCCCTACAATGTTGGGACTGACAATATATTAAAAAACATGCTAGAATTGATCTCATATGGAAATACGACACAATAACACCTGCCCATTTCATTTTGACAGATACCATAAAAAATGGCACATCAACCCTTTCTCTTCACCACAAAGCTGTGATGACAAGTATCCACGATGATGTAGGACCTCGTAATATATCATGCTGGGTTCAGTCTCTCCTGCATACACTGACTGGTTAGTATCATCCTGGGTGTCTCCTGCATACACTGACTGGTGAGTATCATGCTGGGTTCAGTCTCTCCTGCATACACTGACTGGTTAGTATCATCCTGGGTGTCTCCTGCATACACTGACTGGTTAGTATCATCCTGGGTTCAGTCTCTCCTGCATACACTGACTGGTTAGTATCATCCTGGGTGTCTCCTGCATACACTGACTGGTTAGTATCATCCTGGGTAGTCTCCTGCATACACTGACTGGTTAGTATCATCCTGGGTAGTCTCCTGCATACACTGACTGGTTAGTATCATCCTCGGTAGTCTCCTGCATACACTGACTGGTGAGTATCATCCTGGGTGTCTCCTGCATACACTGACTGGTGAGTATCATCCTGGGTTCAGTCTCTCCTGCATACACTGACTTGGTTAGTATCATCCTGGGTACAGTCTCCTGCATACACTGACTGGTTAGTATCATCCTGGGTGTCTCCTGCATACACTGGTGAGTATCATCCTGAGTAGTCTCCTGCATACACTGACTGGTTAGTATCATCCTGGGTACAGTCTCCTGCATACACTGACTGGTTAGTATCATCCTGGGTTCAGTCTCTCCTGCATACACTGACTGGTTAGTATCATCCTGGGTAGTCTCCTGCATACACTGACTGGTGAGTATCATCCTGGGTACAGTCTCCTGCATACACTGACTGGTAAGTATCATCCTGGGTAGTCTCCTGCATACACTGACTGGTTAGTATCATCCTGGGTAGTCTCCTGCATACACTGACTGGTTAGTATCATCCTGGGTAGTCTCCTGCATACACTGACTGGTTAGTATCATCCTGGGTGACTCCTGCATACACTGACTGGTTAGTATCATCCTGGGGTACAGTCTCCTGCATACACTGACTGGTTAGTATCATCCTGGGTACAGTCTCCTGCATACACTGACTGGTTAGTATCATCCTGGGTAGTCTCCTGCATACACTGACTGGTTAGTATCATCCTTGGTACAGTCTCCTGTATACACTGACTGGTAAGTATCATCCTGGGTACAGTCTCCTGCATACACTGACTGGTAAGTATCATCCTGGGTACAGTCTCCTGCATACACTGACTGGTTAGTATCATCCTGGGTAGTCTCCTGCATACACTGACTGGTTAGTATCATCCTTGGTACAGTCTCCTGCATACACTGACTGGTAAGTATCATCCTGGGTACAGTCTCCTGCATACACTGACTGGTTAGTATCATCCTGGGTACAGTCTCCTGCATACACTGACTGGTTAGTATCATCCTGGGTACAGTCTCCTGCATACACTGACTGGTTAGTATCATCCTGGGTCAGTTCTCCTGCATACACTGACTGGTTAGTATCATCCTGGTGTCTCCTGCATACACTGACTGGTAGTATCATCTGGGTACAGTCTCCTGCATACACTGACTGGTTAGTATCATCCTGGGTAGTCTCCTGCATACACTGACTGGTTAGTATCATCCTGGGTAGTCTCCTGCATACACTGACTGGTTAGTATCATCCTGGGTACAGTCTCCTGCATACACTGACTGGTAAGTATCATCCTGGATACAGTCTCCTGCATACACTGACTGTTAAGTATCATCCTGGGTACAGTCTCCTGCATACACTGACTGGTTAGTATCATCCTGGTAGTCTCCTGCATACACTGACTGGTTAGTATCATCCTGGGTACAGTCTCCTGCATACACTGACTTGTAAGTATCATCCTGGGTACAGTCTCCTGCATACACTGACTGGTGAGTATCATCCTGGGTACAGTCTCCTGCATACACTGACTGGTAAGTATCATCCTGGATCAGTCTCCTGCATAAACTGACTGGTTAGTATCATCCTGGGTAGTCTCCTGCATACACTGACTGGTTAGTATCATCCTGGGTAGTCTCCTGCATACACTGACTGGTAGGTATCATCCTGGGTACAATCTCCTGCATACACTGACTGGTTAGTATCATCCTGGGTGTCTCCTGCATACACTGACTGGTTAGTATCATCCTGGGTAGTCTCCTGCATACACTGACTGGTAGTATCATCCTGGGTGTCTCCTGCATCACTGACTGGTTAGTATCATCCTGGGTCAGTCTCTCCTGCATACACTTACTGGTTAGTATCATCCTGGGTAAGTCTCCTGCATACACTGACTGGTTAGTATCATCCTGGGTAGTCTCCTGCATAACTGACTGGTTAGTATCATCCTGGGTAACTCCTGCATACACTGACTGGTAGTATCATCCATCCTGGGGTATCACTGTAGTCTCCTGCATACACTGACTGGTTAGTATCATCCTGGTGTCTCCTGCATACACTGACTGGTAGTATCATCCTGGTAGTCTCCTGCATACACTGACTGGTTAGTATCATCCTGGTGTTTCCTGCATAACTGACTGGTAAGTATCATCCTGGGTACAGTCTCCTGCATACACTGACTGGTTAGTATCATCCTGGGTAGTCTCCTGCATACACTGACTGGTTAGTATCATCCTGGGTAGTCTCCTGCATACACTGACTGGTTAGTATCATCCTGGGTACATCTCTGCATACACTGACTGGTTAGTATCATCCTGGGGTACAGTCTCCTGCATACACTGACTGGTTAGTATCATCCTGGGTACAGTCTCCTGCATACACTGACTGGTTAGTATCATCCTGGGTACGTCTCCTGCATACACTGACTGGTTAGTATCATCCTGGTGTCTCCTGCATACACTGACTGGTTAGTATCATCCTGGGGTACAGTCTCCTGCATACACTGACTGGTTAGTATCATCCTGGGTACAGTCTCCTGCATACACTGACTGGTTAGTATCATCCTGGGTAGTCTCCTGCATACACTGACTGGTTAGTATCATCCTGTGTGTTTCCTGCATACACTGACTGGTAAGTATCATCCTGGATACAGTCTCCTGCATACACTGACTGTTAAGTATCATCCTGGGTACAGTCTCCTGCATACACTGACTGGTTAGTATCATCCTGGGTAGTCTCCTGCATACACTGACTGGTTAGTATCATCCTGGGTACAGTCTCCTGCATACACTGACTTGTAAGTATCATCCTGGGTACAGTCTCCTGCATACACTGACTGGTGAGTATCATCCTGGGTACAGTCTCCTGCATACACTGACTGGTAAGTATCATCCTGGATACAGTCTCCTGCATAAACTGACTGGTTAGTATCATCCTGGGTAGTCTCCTGCATACACTGACTGGTTAGTATCATCCTGGGTAGTCTCCTGCATACACTGATTGGTGAGTATCATCCTGGGTACAATCTCCTGCATACACTGACTGGTTAGTATCATCCTGGGTGTCTCCTGCATACACTGACTGGTTAGTATCATCCTGGGTAGTCTCCTGCATACACTGACTGGTGAGTATCATCCTGGGTGTCTCCTGCATACACTGACTGGTTAGTATCATCCTGGGTTCAGTCTCTCCTGCATACACTTACTGGTTAGTATCATCCTGGGTACAGTCTCCTGCATACACTGACTGGTTAGTATCATCCTGGGTAGTCTCCTGCATAAACTGACTGGTTAGTATCATCCTGGGTACAGTCTCCTGCATACACTGACTGGTAAGTATCATCCTGGATACAGTCTCCTGCATACACTGACTTGTTAGTATCATCCTGGTTAGTCTCCTGCATACACTGACTGGTTAGTATCATTCTGTGTGTCTTCTGCATACACTGACTGGTGAGTATCATCCTGGATACAGTCTCCTGCATACACTGACTGGTTAGTATCATCCTGTGTGTTTCCTGCATAGACTGACTGGTAAGTATCATCCTGGGTAGTCTCCTGCATACACTGACTGGTTAGTATCATCCTGGGTAGTCTCCTGCATACACTGACTGGTTAGTATCATCCTGGGTAGTCTCCTGCATACACTGACTGGTTAGTATCATCCTGGGTAGTCTCCTGCATACACTGACTGGTTAGTATCATCCTGGGTAGTCTCCTGCATACACTGACTGGTGAGTATCATCCTGGATACAGTCTCCTGCATACACTGACTGGTTAGTATCATCCTGTGTGTTTCCTGCATAGACTGACTGGTAAGTATCATCCTGGGTACAGTCTCCTGCATACACTGACTGGTAAGTATCATCCTGGGTACAGTCTCCTGCATACACTGACTGGTTAGTATCATCCTGGGTACAGTCTCCTGCATAAACTGACTGGTTAGTATCATCCTGGGTACAGTCTCCTGCATACACTGACTGGTTAGTATCATCCTGGGTACAGTCTCCTGCATACACTGACTGGTAAGTATCATCCTGGGTACAGTCTCCTGCATACACTGACTGGTAAGTATCATCCTGGGTACAGTCTCCTGCATACACTGACTGGTAAATATCATCTTGGGTACAGTCTCCTGCATACACTGAGTGGTAAGTAAATGAATACAAGTTATGGACTTGCAGCCTTCATGCTGGGTAATTATCTCAAGTTTCATCTGCATGTAATTGTTTTTGCACCATTGTAAAGTCAAATCATCATAAGTCAAGGAGCACTTGTACAAGTAATTGAAATATACAGTTGAGTGGTTTTATTGGGTTTTTTTATGGTCACTTTTCATTGATAGTTTCCTTTGTATATTTTGCAGTCTCTCTTATCAGCTCTTCCTCCCATGTTAAGTGGTTAGTATTGTACTTTTAACATTAATTATTATTCTTTGAATATTTTCTATTAATATATGGTCATTATTTGTTTCTATTTTTCTCTAGGTTACTATTGGCTCTGGTGGCAGGAGGTAGCAGAGGTAGAGGGCATTGAAAGGATTTCAAATCCTATCCGATACTCATACGAAGACTTCACTGATGTTGACCACCGCCTGAAGCTACACTGTGAAGTTCTGCTCTTCCATGAGCCAGGGGAAAATCTTCTGGGGCTGGTTAAGGTAAGGATTACAAACCCACTACCATTATAGTATGCTCCTCGCTTAGCGACGAATTCGTTTACCGATGTGGTCTTAGGAACAGAACTCCTTCGTTGAGTGAGGAGAGGCTGTATTGTAAATAAGGGAATGAGTAGAACTTGAACCCATAGAGACTGAGTTTTAAAGCACACAGGACAGTGTGTTAACCACACTGTCCTGTGCATTTAAGGACTCGCTTAGCATGGGCTCGAGCCTCACCTGTTCCCTGATTTGTTTGCATTTGTTTCTAATTATTATAATTATAATTATCAGTGTTATTCATTTTTCCTGGACAGGCTGTGTTGTTGATCAGAGGTGGGAGAAGAGAGTTCCAAGGTCTTCTTGTTATATCAAATAAAAAATTATATATTTTAGAAATCGTCGCTCAAGAGGAGTAAGTATGATTTTTTTTTTTTATTAAGGTGGAGTGACCTAGTGAAGGAAACATGCACCATCATTCACTCAGTAGCTGTCTTGTCAGAAGTGTGCAGGCATCACATTTCAAATGACCCTCTGAAATGCAACATCCTCACCCCTCCTCCAGAGTGCATTCACTGTACATCCCACCTCCCTCTTCAGGGATATTACCTTGCTTGTGTAACACTGCACTATCCTTTCAGCCTTTCTTAGGATGTCCCCTGCACCTTCCATTCACCCAGATTTACATACACAATACTGTGCTCAATCCTTCTAAACAATCAAAGCATTTCAGCAGCTTTTATATTATTGGATCATCTAATTTCTTAACCCCCTTAGCCTCTGCACAAAATTTATTCTACACATTGATCTCCAATGTGGTATCTCCACTGCATTAAGCCTACTTCTTGCTGCAACACTCACAGCTCATCCCTCGCACCCACATAAAAAGTGTTGGCACGACTTGACTCGGAGACATTTTAATTTTTGCATTCATTGATAAACTTGGTTCACTGCAGTGACTTCCAACACTCCAGCACCCTTTTTTTTTCTTGTATACTCAAGGATTTGTTATTAACACATTAGCTGCTTCCCACCAAGGCAGGGTGGCCCAAAAAGAAAAACTTTCATCATTCACTCCATCACTGTCTTGCCAGAGGCATGCTTACACTACAGTTATAAAACTGCAACATTAAGACCCCTCCTTAATGTTTTTTTTTTTTTTTTTTAATTTTCAAGACACTAGTTATGTATGTGGCAGAGGCAGGAGAACTTAACTGTGCTGACTAACACTAGAGTGGTGTGACAGGAGACATTAGTTTTCAAGATTATTTTTTATATTTTGTAATGAAGTAAACTGGGATATTGGATCAAGAATACCATAATGCATTCAACCATATCTGGCCTGGTAAAGGGTTAACCCTTTACCAGGCCAGGTGTGCCTCATATTTGAATCTGCCATAGAGGGTATATAAGAGGCGCCTAAAATAAATAAACTTGACAAATGAATACAAATAAATATGTCTTAGAATTGCTTATATTATCAGAATATAGGTTGCAAATGTTGCAGTGTCTCAAATTTCATGTGTGGCCTGGTAAAGTTAATGGTCATATTTACTTGCATATGTAAAAATAGGAAATAAAACTTGAGTGCTTTCATGTGCTTACACACACTTCTTCAGAGGAATATTTATGAGGCTTGGTAAGAGACTGGGCTGTGATGACTATTAATGGATATTACTAATTTTAATTTTTTTTTTTTTTTTTTTGTATATTTTAGTGACAATCCTCAAACCTGGCTGGAGTTACATTCTTCATACAATTTGCCAGATGTGGCTACAATCCATAGTCTTTACCAACGGCAAGGCTTGGCGCTCTCTGTATCAGAAACTGTTTTGTTGATATCACTGGCTGATTCTCATCGGGCAAACTGCTTCTTCAATTTTTTTAGTGGTACGTTATGAAATCTTTAGTGGTAATTATAGAAAACAAATATGCAGTCAGGACCTTCAATTAGACTAATTTTTAAATTTCAAATCATGCCATTAAAATTTAGTCATTACCGATTTTTTTTTTCTTCAACAAGTCGGCCGTCTCCCACTGAGGCAGGGTGACCCAAAAAGAAAGAAAACAAACTTTCCTCATCATATAGGTTGGTAGAGAGCAACCGCCCAGGGAGGTACTACTGTCCTGCCAAGCGAGTGTAAAACGGAAGCCTGTATAAATAACTAAATTTAAATGAATGGTTCAGAGAACCGACAAGTTATAAATTAGACACATATGCAACACTTGGGTATCTTTATTGAGAAAACGTTTCGCCACACAGTGGCTTCATCAGTTCAATACAAAGTAGAAAGGTGTAAGGAGAGGAGGAGTTTGAGGTAATCAGTCCCTCGGCCTGGAGTCGATGTGTTCAGTCCATCAATCTTGTAGAAAGTACAGCACATGTCCGTAGAGGTGGCTTATATACTGTAGTCAGGTGAGGAGAAGCAGCAGGAGGCGGGGTCATAGTGGTACCATCCACTAGTCGAAGTAGGTCTTCGTCCAAAGGTTGGACAAGTGTTAAAGAATTCGTTTGTATCAAGATCCCAAGATGTTGCTGTGTCAGACAGGATGTAGATGAATGGTTCAGAGAACCGACAAGTTATAAATTAGACACATATGCAACACTTGGGTATCTTTATTGAGAAAACGTTTCACCACACAGTGGCTTCATCAGTTCAATACAAAGTAGAAAGGTGTAAAGAGAGGAGGAGTTTGAGGTAATCAGTCCCTCGGCCTGACTACAGTATATAAGCCACCTCTACGGACATGTGCTGTACTTTCTACAAGATTGATGGACTGAACACATCGACTCCAGGCCGAGGGACTGATTACCTCAAACTCCTCCTCTCCTTACACCTTTCTACTTTGTATTGAACTGATGAAGCCACTGTGTGGCGAAACATTTTCTCAATAAAGATACCCAAGTGTTGCATATGTGTCTAATTTATAACTAAATTTAAAATGGAAAACGGTGAGATACGGCCGGTGTGTTGAAAAAAAAAAAAATTATATTCCTGGGGAAGTGTTAAAACCATAGGGGGTTAGACAGCATCTGGGAAATAAGTGGTAATCAGGTTTGATTCAAGGTAAGGTAGAGTAGCTCCAGTTCCTTGCATTAACCCTTTCAGGGTCGAGACCTCGATTCTTAACTCTCTCTCAGGGTCGAAACATTTTCGGAAAAAAAATAAATTATTTTTTCTTATGAAATGATAGAGCATCTTTTTCCGATCATAACGCCACCAAAAGTATGAAATTTGGTGAAAAACTAACGGAATTATGCTCTCGCAAAGTTAGCGGTATCGAAGATATTTACGCATTGGCGATTTCGCCCACTTTGAGCCCTATTTTCGGCCAATTCCATAGTCTCAGTCTACAAAAATCATAGCTATTATTGTAGAATTCAATTTGTTCTATCGATTGAGTACAAGAAACCATCAATTTCCCGATTTCAATTAACCAATAAAGCGGTCAGAAATTGACAATATTGCCAATTTCACACAAATTTCAAAAGATGCCAATTTCAAAATAGGGTCCAGAATAAACAAGACAGACATTCCTGGCACTAAAATAACATTTTATCTGTTCATTAGGCATGTCTCCCGGCTCCTATTGCATTACTTTTGCTTTCCATTTTGATTTTTTATTCTCATAAAAAATTGAAGATTTTCTGTTATGTATACTACTGCATCATTGTAAAAACGGTATAAATAATATAATCGCACTTGTGGAAGAATATTAGACTACCCAGTTGATGTGTATTGGACGCATGGCGTGATTTGTTTACTCTGAACATAGGCAAAAATCGAACATTTTAGCTACTTTGCGCTCAGTTTCAAGGTACTTGTCATCATGAAACCAGTCAAAATTATCTCTATTTCTGTAACATATCATCTATTCTATCAAATGAGACTAAGAAAACGAGAATACAAGCATAAATACCATACGAAAATAGACTGTAAAGTCGCTGTTTTAAACCAAAAACACGGTCAGAGTTTTTTTTTCCTCATTATGCACTGTGTGGTGCAGGATTTTTTTTATACTGCGCACACTGACCGCACAGACCCATTCTCTCACATCTAGGCCTACCAGCCTGTTTCTGCTTGATTTGAGGGCGCTAGAATTTAGGCGTACTAGTACGTCAAACGCCCTGGTGCGTAAGCCGTACTAGTACGTCAAAAACCCTGAAAGGGTTAAGAACCCTTCACCATAACCCTTGAAGAGTTATGACTCAGTGTTGCACTCTCTGATCTAATATTATTGTTTCTGTGACTTTATAAATCAATTATATTGAGCTTGTTTGATAACGACTTGGAAGTACAGCCTCTCCTCACTTAGGAACGTACTCGTTTACCGACGACTCGGACTTATGACGGGCTCTCTGACCAGTATTCATACCTAAATAATATACAGTGGACCCCCGGTTTACATTAGGCTCCAAACTCGAACAATTATGTAAGTGTATTTTTGGGGGTCTAAAAGGATTAATCTAATTTACATTATTCCTTATGGGAACAAATTCGTTTGGTAACGGTACTTGAACAGCATTCTGGAACGAATTAATAACGTAAACCGGGCGTCCACTGTATATTAAAGCTGATTTCCTCTAAACTGTTTAATACAATATACAGTACACTACTGTATAAACATTTAAAAATACAGTGGTACATCGGTTAACAATATTTTTTCGTTCCAGAATGCTGCTCAAGTGCCATTACCAAACGAATTTATCCCCATAAGGAATAATGTAAAATAGACTAGTCCTTTTAGACCCCCAAAAATACACTTACAAAAGCATTTAAAAAAATAAACTTACATAAAAGGGCGAGTTTGGGGACCATCGTAAACCGAGGTACCACTGTATATTAAAAATGTTATAAATGGTGCAAAAGTAACATTAAAACAATATCAAAGAAGGTTGACACAAACCCACTACCATTATAGTATGCTCCCCACCTAGCAACGAATTTGTTTACCGACGTGGTCTTCGGAACGGAACTTCATCGTTAAGTGAGGAGAGGCTGTACTGTATTTCTGAACCTCTTAATCCTTTGGGGGTCGTGAGTCCCTCTCCCAAACTCGTTCTCAGGGTTGCAAATTTTTCAGGGGGGGGGATTTCTTATGAAATGATAGAGAATCTTTTTCTTATTATAACGCCACCAAAATTATGAAATTTGATTGAAAACTAACGGAATTATGCTCTCATGAAGTTAGCGGTATCGATGACATTTACGCATCGGCGATTTCGCCCACTTTGAACCCTATTTTCAGCAAATTCCAATGTTTCAGTCTTCTAAAATTATAGCTATTTCGCTAGAATTCCATTTGTTCTATCAATTGAGTATAAGAAACTGCCAATTTACCGATTTCAACTACCCAATAAGGTGGTCAGAAATTGGCAATTTGGTCAATTTCACACAAATTTCAAAAGATGCCAATTTCAAAATAGGGTCCAGAATAAACGAGACAGACATTCCTGGCACTCAAATAACATTTTATCAGTTCATTAGTCACATCTCCAGGCCCCTCTTACATTACTTTTGCTTTCCATTTTGAATTTTTATTCTCACAAAAAATAGAAGATTTACTGTTATGTATACAACTGCATCATTGTAAAAATGGTATAAATAATATCAGCACACTTGTGCAAGAATATTAGACTACCCAGTTGATGTGTATTGGGCGCATGGCGTGATTTGTTTACTCTTGAACATCGGCAAAAATCGAACATTTTCGCTACTTTGCAAGAAACCCAAAATATTTCTATTCCTATGCAAAATCCAAGCTAAGAACTACCTGTAGAATTGGACCATTATTGAGAGGAGATTCGTATACTGACGATGAACAGGAAATGAGTGAAATCCTAAAAGAACAGTATGAGTCAGTGTTCAGCAACCCACTAAATGACAGCAAGGTAGAAAATGCAGAAATATTTTTCACTCCAGCAGAAGGCCGCACAGACTAACCGACATTAGTACAAATCCCATAGATTTGGAAAAAGAAATGGACAACATGCCCACTCACTCAGCATCTGGACCAGATTCATGGAATGCTTTATTTATAAAGAAGTGCAAAGTACCATTAGCAAGAGCCCTTAGTGTTCTTTGGAGAAAGAGCTTAGATCTAGGTGAAATACCGGAGGCCTTAAAGAGTGCAGACATAGCTCCTTTGCATAAGGGAGGTAGTAGAGCACTAGCTAAAAACTACAGACCAGTAGCCCTAACTTCTCACATCATAAAAATCTTTGAAAGAGTGATGAGACGGCAGATTACAAACTTCATGGACCAGCACAACCAACATAACCCGAACCATCATGGCTTTAGAGCGGGACGATCATGCCTGTCACAGCTGCTTAACCATTATGACAGAATTACGGAGGCGTTGGAAGACGACCAAAACGCAGATGTGATTTACACAGATTTTGCAAAGGCGTTTGACAAATGCGATCATGGAGTGATAGCGCACAAAATGAGGGCCATAGGTATTACGGGGAAGGTAGGCAGATGGATTTTTGAGTTCCTAACACACACAACACAAAAAGTAGTAGTGAACAGGGCAAGATCCAGCATCAGCGAGGTCAAAAGCTCAGTGCCCCAAGGCACTGTCCTGGCACCTATGCTGTTTCTCATCCTCATAGCAGACATAGATAAAAACACCCAGCACACTTTTGTATCATCATTTGCAGATGACACTAAAATAAGCATGAAAGTCACTACAGTAGAGGACACTGAAAAATTACAGGAAGACATAAGCAGGGTCTTCTGTAGGCAGTGGAGAACAACATGACGTTCAATGGTGATAAGTTTCAGCTGCTTAGGTATGGAAAAAATGAACTCTAAAGGAACACTATACAGTGGACCCCTGAGTATTGTAATTAATCCGTTCCAGGAGCTATTACTTAACACAAAGTTTACGAAATTCGAACCATTATTTCCCATAAGAAATAATGTAAATACAATTAATCCGTTCCACAAAAAAATATTCATGCAAAATAATTAAAAACAATATATATATATCCTTCCTTTCAACACGTCAGCCGTTTCCCACCGAGGCAGGGTGGCCCAAAAGGAAAAACGAAAGTTTCCCATTTTACATTTAGTAATATATTCAGGAGAAGGGGTTACTAACCCCTTGCTCCAGGCATTTTAGGCGCCTCTTACGACACTCATGGCTTACGGAGGAAGAATTCTGTTCCACTTCCCCATGGAGATAAGAGGAAATAAGAACAAGAACTAGTAAGAAAATAGAAGAAAACCCAGAGGGGTGTGTATATATATGCTTGTACATGAATGTGTAGTGTGACCTAAGTGTAAGTAGAAGTAGCAAGATGTACCTGAAATCTTGCATGTTTATGAGACAGAAAAAAGACACCAGCAATCCCACCATCATGTAAAACAATTACAGGCTTTTGTTTTACACTCACTTGGCAGGACGGTAGTACCTCCCTGGGCGGTTGCTGTCTACCAACCTACTACCTAGGATATATATATATATATTATATATATATATATTATATATATATATATTATATATATATATATTATATATATATATATTATATATATATATATGTATATATATTATATATATATATATATATATATATATTATATATATATATATATATATATATATATATATTATATATATATATATATATATATATATATATATATATATATATATATATATATATATATATATTATATATATATATTATATATATATATATTATATATATATATATATTATATATATATATATTATATATATATATATTATATATATATATATATTATATATATATATATTATATATATATATATTATATATATATATATATATATATTTATATATATATATATATATATATATTACACACACACACATTTACTTACCTTTATTGAAGAGTTGCAGGCATCTGGAAGGTAGAGTTGCTGATAGGGGCAGGGTGTTAGTGGTTGGAAGGGGAATCCCCCTTCAAAAGGACTTCAGGTAACAAGTCCCTCTCTGGGGTTACTTTCCTTCTTGGTCTTTTAATGCCACTAGGACCAGCTTGAGAGTCACTAGACCCCTGCCTGGTGAAATAACTGTCCACAGTCCTCTGTTTCTGGCGACTTTTCAACACTTTCCTGAAGTGCAACATGGCTCTGTCACTGAAGTGGCTGCACAGAAGGCTCATTTCAGCTTGCTCAGGGTGGTGTCTTTCAACAAATGTCTGCAACTCATTCCACTTTGTACACATCTCCTTAAGCACTGAAGAAGGCACCTCCTTCTGTCTCTCACCCTCCTCCTTTGAAGCAATAACCTCAGCTGTGGTCTGTTGCTGTTCCAGATGAAGCTCTTGCAGCTCTTCAGTTGTTAGCTCTACCCTGTGCTCCTCCACCAACGCTTCCACATCCTCACCACTCACCTCCAACCCCAGGCTGTTCCCCAATGCCACAATATCTTCCACAACAGGCACAGGGTCGTCAGGGTCAGCCTCAAATCCTTCAAAATCCCTCTGTTGGACACAACCTGGCCACAATGGTCTCCAAGCAGAGTTCAAAGTCCTGGAAGTCACTCCCTCCCAAGCCTTACCTATAAGGCGTATGCAATGCACAATATTGAAGTGATCTTTCCAGAACTCTCTTAGGGTCAATGCAGTGTCTGAGGTCACATCAAAGCACTTCTGAAACACTGCTTTGGTGTACAGTTTCTTGAAGTTTGCAATGACCTGCTGGTCCATGGGCTGGAGGAGAGGAGTGGTGTTAGGAGGCAAGAACTTCACTCTGATGAAATTAAACTTGTCAGACAAACACACTTGCAAGTTGTGAGGGTGAGCAGGAGCATTGTCCAGTACCAGGAGGCACTTGAGTGGCAATTTCTTTTTCAAGAGGTATTTCTTCACACTAGGGCCAAACACTCCAGTCACCTATTCCTTGAAAATCTCCGTAGTGACCCATGCCTTGGTGTTAGCCTTCCAATGCACACACAAATTATTCTTGTCAACACTGTGATTCCTGAAGGGTTTGGGATTTTCTGCGTGATACACCAGTAAAGGCTTCACTTTAAAATCACCACTGGCATTGGCACACATCATAAGAGTTAGCCTGTCTTTCATAGGCTTGTGTCCTGGCTGTGCCTTTTCCTCCTGAGTAATAAAGGTCCTGTTGGGCATTTTCTTCCAAAACAGGCCTGTTTCATCACAGTTAAACACTTGTTGGGGCAGGAATTGTTCAGCCTCTATGAACCCCTGGAATTCCTGCACAAACTTTTCAGCTGCACATTTGTCTGAGCTGGCTGCCTCACCATGTCTCACAACACTGTATGCCACTACGTTTCTTAAACTTGTCAAACCAGCCTTTGCTGGCTTTAAAATCACTCGCCTCACCACTGGTTCCAGGCATTGTCTTGACAAGATCTGCGTGCAACTTCCGTGCCTTTTCACAAATTATCGCCATGGAAATACTATCACCCGCTCTCTGTTTTTCATTGATCCACACCAACAACAACTTCTCAACCTCATCCACTATTTTTGATCTATTTTTCATTAACATATCAACCCCTTTTGTAACATTAGCTTCCTTGATCTCATTTCTCTTTGCCAGGATAGAGCTGATAGTAGATGGGGTTTTCTTGTACATCCTGGCAAGCTCACTCAGACGTACGCCACTCTCATATTTTTCTATAATCTCTTTCTTCAGTTTGATGGTGTTCCTCACTTTCTTTACTACAGGGGTGCCACTAGGAAGCTTCTTTGGACCCATGGTGACTTATTTCATAGTGACAATCACTAAACTACGAAAAAAGACACCAAATGTATTGTGAATGTTTGAAAGAGCGCGCTGGGTAATGTTCTCTCAATGGTAAACAACGCTTCACTGGCAGCGTCCTGCGCAGGCGGGGAGCAGGCGGACAGGTTTAATACGTTACGAAACACGAGCCAGTTTACGATTCTCGAAATCGAAAAAAGCTTACGAAACATGATGTTTACGAAATAAGAACTTTACGAAACTTGGGGATCCACTGTATACAAAACGCAAGAGGGTCATCACATAGAACGAAAGGAACACGTAAAGGACTTGGGAATAATTATGTCTGCTGATCTGTCTTTTAAAGACCATAACAAGACAAAGATCTCAACAGCCAGGAAGATGATGGGGTGGGTATTGAGAACTTTCAAAACAAGGGAAATAATGCCGATGGTGACACTCTTCAAATTGCTAGTGCTCCCTCACTTAGAATACTGCTCAGTGCTGACGGCCCCGTTCAGGGCAGGAGAAATATCAGAGCTGGAACAAATTCAGAGATCGTTTACGGCTCACATTGAGCCATTGAAACATCTAAATTATTGGGAACGCCTTCAAGTCTTGAACATGTACTCATTGGAGCGGAGGAGAGAGAGATACATGATAATATATACCTGGAAAGTACTTGAGGGCCTGGTCCCAAATCTGCACACTGCCATAACAACATACTGGAGTGAGAGATATGGGAGGAAGTGTAAAATAAATCCAGTGAGGAGCAGGGTGCGGTGGGGACAATACGGGAGCACTGTATTAACATCCAGGGTCCCAGACTATTCAACATCTTACCAGAAGATATCCGAAACATGGCTGGAACCAGTGTAGAAGCCTTCAAGAGGAAACTGGACAAGTATCTTCACCAGGTGCCAGATCAACCAGGCTGTGATGGATATATGGGGCAGCGGGCCTCCAGCAGCAACAGCCTGGTTGACCAGGCAAGCACCAGACGAGCCTGGCCCATGGCCGGGCTCAGAGAGTAGATAAACTCTTGCACTCAATTTCAAGGTACTACTTGTCATCGTGAAACCAGTCAAAATTATCTCTATTTCTGTAATATATCATCCATTCTATCAAATGAGACTAAGAAAATGAGAATACAAGCATAAATACTATACGAAAATAGACTGCAAAGTCGCTGTTTTGAACCAAAAACACGGTCAGAGTTTTTTTTTCCTCATTATGTACTGTGTGGTGCAGGATTTTTTTTTATACTGCGCACACTGACCGCACAGACCCATTCTCTCACATCTAGGCCTACCAGCCTGTTTCCACTTGATTTGAGGGCGCTAGAATTTAGGCGTACTAGTACGACGAAAACCCTGGCGCGTAAGCCGTACTAGTACGGCCGAAACCCTGAAAGGGTTAAAAGTGGTTAACGAGAAAGAACTAGAGGAGACAGTAGAAGAGTGTTAGTACAGAAAGTATAGGTAATGAGAAGATTGATGAGGTACGGCATAGTTTTTAAGAATGCAGAGCTGGAGTGCATGGCTTAAGTTTGTTATACGATGGTGGGTGCAGTTGGGAAGAAGAATGATTGGTGGAATGATGATGTCAAGAGAGTGACAAAAATTTTAAGCAATGGTCGGAGAGGGCCGGTGTATTAAAAAAATCTTTTTTTTTTTTTTTCACAGAAGTGTTGGATGAGTGTGGCATTACTCCAGGTATAGAGGAGTGCACACCTTGTCAAGAGGAAGCCCTAACCCAGAATATCCATGAAGTAATAAAATCTTCAGGGAAGGCATCTATACCTTCTATATTTGCTATTGTCTCCTTACTGCTTGGTATGTACAATATATTGTTTATTGTGTAGTATACATATAGTCAGCCATCTGTTTCAGTAGGTCCCTTGAATTGTGATGACAATTTTGAGGTGGGTTACAGGCAGTCTGTCGCTGAGCAAATTAGTTCCTGCCTCCTTGTTTTCTAAATGACTTTGATAAATGAACAGATGTTCGCAACTTGCCCTATGATTCATAATAATCAGGCATTTTAGCAGACTACCTTTATAAGCCAAGTTATTTATTGCTTCTTAGTTGTATTGTATACACATATTGTAATACAGTATGCAAAATAACCACTGTGAAAAAAAGAATTTACAAGCGCTTTGGTGATTTCTCACATTAAGGACCTGTTCCTAAATCACAAAAGTGCTTGGAAATTCACTATTTTTTTTTCACATTAGTTATTTTGCATATTGTGACATCACCTGTTGACTGTGATCTATTAGAGTGTATAGGGACAAACCTGCAGTGTGTGTGTACTGTGTGTACATCAGCCCTGAACTTGTCACTACCACCACCATTGGCCTGGCTGCTGCTGGTTTAGATCTGACCAACCTGTACCTCCAGTGGATGTTACTGGATGTTAAAAAAAAGAGCAAAGAATGGAGGCAGATGAATGAGGTGGTAGAGTTTATTTAATATGGGTGTGGTAGAAATAGGCAGAGGGTGTTGTGCAGCTATGTACTACACAATATTTTTTGTTTTTATATATCAGTCATTTCCCACCAAGATCAATAGAAAAATAATTCACCATCATTCATTAATAGTTGTCAAGTGTTTCAGGTCTTATTCAGTTTTTTTAAAGTAAAATTGCTATTACACACACAACCCGCACATATAAAAGAGAGGAGCTTACGACGACGTTTCGGCCCGACTTGGACCATTTACAAAGTCACACTAACACACAGAGACAGAGGAAGGGTATTTATAGGCAGGCAGACAGGGGAGGGTACAAGAGAGTGGGGAAATGTAGGAGTAGTGGTAGTAGTGGTAGTAGTAAAGGTAGTAGTAAAGGTAGTAGTAAAGGTAGTAGAGTAGACAGTCATATGGGAAGGAGCACTGCTATGAGGCTAGCGGCCCGCAAGGGGGGTACGAGAGGGAAGAAAAGCGAAAAAATGAAGGAAAATACAAGGCAAAAGAAAGAACAGAAAGAAAGGAAAACCCAAGGAGAAAAAAGGAGAAGGGGGAAGATAAGACAGGGAAGGAATCAGGTTAAGTCACGGGTGTTCTGAAGTTTAGAGCATTTAACAATGTAATGAGAGAGGAAAGCATCAACAGAGACAAAGCCAGGGCTAAGATTCATACAGGGAAAGTTGTGTATAAGGGAGGATTCAACCAGGCGGCGACTATGAAAGTTAGACGTAGGGTAGACAGTTTTAGCAGAAGACCAATCAATGGGATGACTGTGATCTCTGACATGACAGAAAAGAGCATTATTAGTGTCGGCAAGCCTAACACTATTTTTGTGCTCCCTGAGTCTGTCAGAAAGAGATCGGCCAGTTTCTCCGAAGTACTGAAGAGGACAGGAGGAGCAAGAAATAGAGTAGACACCAGGAGAATCTGTGGAGGTAGGGGAGGTATGAACTAGATTAGTGCGAAGAGTGTTAGTTTGGCGAAAGGTAAGTTTGATGTCTAAGGAACGGAGAGAGTTGCTGAGATTAGAGAGACCAGAGATGTAGGGAAGGCAGAGGACTGGAGAGTTCTCAGGAGTAGAGGGTTTAGGAGAGAAGAAAGTCCGTTTAGCACGAGAGAAAGCAGAGTCTATGAAATGGGAAGGGTAGCCCAGGCGGGAAAAGAATTATGAAGAGTGGAAATTTCTGCTTCAAGAAACTGAGGATCACAGATGCGGAGAGCACGGAGAAAGAGGGAGATAAGAACACTCTTCTTGACAGAGGAGGCATGATAAGAGAAGTAATGAATGTACATGCCACTGTGTTAGGCTTGCCGACACTAATAATGCTCTTTTCTGTCATGTCAGAGATCACAGTCATCCCATTGATTGGTCTTCTGCTAAAACTGTCTACCCTACGTCTAACTTTCATAGTCGCCGCCTGGTTGAATCCTCCCTTATACACAACTTTCCCTGTATGAATCTTAGCCCTGGCTTTGTCTCTGTTGATGCTTTCCTCTCTCATTACATTGTTAAATGCTCTAAACTTCAGAACACCCGTGACTTAACCTGATTCCTTCCCTGTCTTATCTTCCCCCTTCTCCTTTTTTCTCCTTGGGTTTTCCTTTCTTTCTGTTCTTTCTTTTGCCTTGTATTTTCCTTCATTTTTCGCTTTTCTTCCCTCTCGTACCCCTTGCGGGCCGCTAGCCTCATAGCAGTGCTCCTTCCCATATGACTGTCTACTCTACTACCTTTACTACTACCTTTACTACTACCTTTACTACTACCACTACTACCACTACTCCTACATTTCCCCACTCTCTTGTACCCTCCCCTGTCTGCCTGCCTATAAATACCCTTCCTCTGTCTCTGTGTGTTAGTGTGACTTTGTAAATGGTCCAAGTCGGGCCGAAACGTCGTCGTAAGCTCCTCTCTTTTATATGTGCGGGTTGTGTGTGTATTGTTCCAGTCACGGTATTGTGCCTTTTTTGTTATTTGCTATTACACTTTAAATATTTTTGAAAATTTTTGCATAAAAATTTTATGCATTATTTTTTGCATCTTGTATATACTTGTTTATATGATTTAAAATAATGAGTGACTGATGTTGGTGATATCCAAACTATATTTTTTAATTGTCTTCTCAGATGGAGGATGTAGTGAGAGTCAGTTTTTGGCCATTAATGAGACTGACCTCGTGTTGTTTCATGCTGACCTTGAATGGTACCTGCCCCCTAAACCAGAGTCAAGACTAAACCTGAACTTTTCACAGAAAATATCTGACATTACAGCAATAGTAAGTACTAATAACCTGACTTCCAGGTACAATATAGTACTTGGCTCTGAGGAGTGCCTTGCGAGAGCAGCAGCACACTATGGCCAGGTCATGTTTACTTTATAAATGGCTGTGATTACATAATTGATATACAACTGAGCAAAAATTAGAAATAAAACTCAGAAAACATTTTAGCCCATCCTGGGTCATTATCATATCACTGCTTAATAAGTTTTGCAGTTGTTGTATGTACTTGACTGCTGACTCTTCTAATTCCATTCCAGTATTCTACCACTATAGTGTATTTCAAATGGGCTACTTAAATATGCTATTTCCAGTACAGTATGATTACTTGGTGTTGCTTTGAACTGTGTGTGAGAACGAGTCTTCAAGACGTGTAACTTTTAAGCTTCCATATCTTACTGCAAGACTTGAATCCTGGGGGCGGCAAGTACAGTGCCTGCACTTTAAAGGAGGGGTTTGGGATATTGGCTGTTTGGAGTGACATCTAAACTATCATATCTGAGTACCTCTGCAAAGACTGATTATGTATGAATGATGGTGAAAGTTTTTCTTTATTTTTTGGGTCACCCTACCTCTATGGGAAACAGCCGACGTGTTAAAAACAAAATCTTACTACCTCACTGAAATGATAGTAT
>WNWK01009339.1:20000-77512 GCA_009830355.1 Cherax destructor | reverse complement strand
GTACCTACATCAGCTAAGTGAAATGAGACAGAAGTTATAATGGGAGCAACACCTGCATTATACCTGGGGGTGTATGGGTTTGCCCAATGCCATTGGGGTTTTTGGTCCATGACCTATCTTCATGGTGGATCATAATCCGATAAACCAGGTTGTTTTCTGGCCACAAGTAAACAAATGTATGAGCCACACCCCGGCCTGTTGGTATTGATTTTAAAAGTGCCTTTACAGCTCAATACTGGAGAAAAAGAGGTCTTGAAGAAAAGCTGGGGTTCAATTGGAAATTTCCCCTTATGTATACGGGGAGGCAACGGGGAAATTTTGGGGCCCCCCTTTTTGCCTGTTCACTCTGTCACCCTGTATAGGTTGTACCCCGGGATCCATATTTCATTGTCCAAGAGATCTCTTATGTGGGTCTCTTGAAAGCCCCAAACATAGCATTTGACTCTGTAAGCAGTCCCCCGGGTGAAAGGTTCTTGTTGTTTGTTCGGCTTTAGACCCTCTATATTTCAAAGATGAATGTTGTTGGATTGGTGGTATTGGTGGAAAGGGATGGTCTTTTTTTTTTGGCCCCTAATATCTGTTGTATTAAAGGGTGGGGGCCCATTGACTGTGATTCCCTCCCCGAAATGATTCAGTTGGTTTAAAATTTTTGTCATTTCCTGGCAGCTTTTTCCTTCCTGGCACTAAAAAACCTCTCTCCGGGTGGCTGTGGCTACCCAGATTTTGCCATGGTCTGGATGTTCTGTGTCGTCTTGTACCCTTTAGGTGGTATGCCTGGCAATATAAGTTATAGCACTGTCTTTCCTGAATTGATGAGTGCACATAAAACTTACAGGACGGGAGGTTGCATTTGCCTGTTTTCATATGGGCACGGCATTTTCTGGGGTGATCATAATTGCATGTCCCATCTGATTTCCCAGATATTCCATGCCTGCAGATACCAAGTGCATAATATTCACATAGGCCTGGTTTCCGTTTGCCCTGGTCTTTTGCGACTGTGTTCCACATTCTATTCCCTATTGGAGGGTGTGTTCCTGTCTCATGTCTGTCTTCGTTACTAGTGCTAACAATGGAGCCTTCATCAGTTTCTGGTAATTTATCTTCAGTATTTCCCGGGGCATCCCCCTGTTTACTATCTACCGTGGTATTGCTAGTTTGTAACACTGTTTTTTGTGTGTCCTTGTCTACAGTTACACAAAAGTTCAGTTATCATACATAATAACTCTTGTATTAATTACTCTCCATCATAATGAAAAAAAAGACAAATATTTGGACCCCCGAGTTAAGAGCATAATTCATTCCAGTAGGCTGCTCAAGTGCCATTACCGAACGAATTTTCTCTCTTAAGGAATAATGACAAGTAGGTTAGTCCATTTCAGACCCTCAAAAATACACTTACAAAAGCACTTACAAAAATACACTTACATAATTGTACGATTTTCGAGGTGCTCTTAACTCGAGGGACCACTGTAATATTAAATCCTAACTCAAAGGTGGAGTTAAATGATAGTTCTAGGTCTTTCGTGTTGCAATCAACACATCATCAGAAGCTTGCAATGTTCTACAAAAAAATACAAAGTCCAGGTAGATTAATTCAGGGGAACATTCCAATGAACTAATCTGCTTAGACTTCCTACTAGTTTCTGGATCATTACAAGCTCCTGATGTGTTTATTGCAACACGAAAGGCCTAGAGTTATCATTCAACTCCTCATGTGGCTGTTTTCCATCTTGTATCGCTTGCTCGCAATTATTGCACATTAAATCATAGTGTATCAACAACCTTCTTGATCAAAGTTATCTTAACATTCACTGTCCAGGACCTGGGAGTGATAATGTCAGAATTTCACTTTCAAAGATCACAACAATGTATCTAACACATCTGCTAGGAAAGTGATAGGATGGATAACGAGAACCTTCAAAACTAGAGATGCAAAGCCAATGATGATTCTCTTCAAATCGCTTTTTCTGTCTTGGCTGGAATATTGCTGTACATTTGCGGCCTCTTTCAAGGCAGATGAAATTGCAGACCTTAAGAATAAACAAAGAACTTTACTGCATTTATAAGTACAATAAAACTCCTAAATTACTGGGAAGAGGTGAAGTCTCTTGACCTGTACTCCTAGTCAAAATCTGCAAGCAGATATCACTTCCTGCAAAAAAAAGACTCGGAAGATGGTGCAACATCTTTTCCAATGAAAACATTGGGGTTTCCCTGTGTACACTAAAAGAAAATTCAATATATGTCAGGGGGTTGGCCTGTATATCACAGAGTCACTTATATGTTCAGAACTACTAAATGCCTCAAATGATGTAGTTGAAGTATAGCAATAAAGGTCGAGAATCAAAACCTGGTCATCGTGGTTGTATACAAGCCCCCGGATGCAACGTCCCAACAATTCCAGGAACAGCTTCCCGAAAATTGACCACTGTCTGGAAAATCTTCCAGCTCCTGCTCCCACATCCTGCTCCTGGGGATTTCAACCTAAGGACCTAAAATGGAGGAACAGTTAGCAGAGAAACAGGAGGCAGCTCAGAGGAAAACTCGCACACACATGAACTTTTAAATCTCTGCACCAAGTTCACCTTAAACCAGCAAATAGTAGAGCCCACAAGATTAGAGAATACGCTGGACCTCATCTTCACTCAACAATGATGATCTGATACGAAATGTCATCATATCAAAACAATATACTCAGATCACAACATAATAGAGGTCCAGACATGCATGCGGGGAGCCACAGATCAACAAAATGTGATCAGCCGCGAGGAGCTTTCTCCAAATTCAACTTCAATAACAAAAAATAAGGTGGGACCAAGTAAACCAAGTCCTAAATGATATAAACTGGGAAGATAGCCTAAGCATCACGGATCCAACCTATGTCTAGAACAAATTAACTCTGTGGACTTGAGGTTTGCTCAAGGCAAATTCCCTTAAGGAAATGGAGGAGAAGATGCAAACTAGAAAGAGAGGCGTTCCTATACAGGCGAAGGCAAAGAATAACGGAGCGCCTACAAGAGGCCAATATATCTGAAATACGAAGGAGACACTAGTCAGAGAAATAGCAAACATCGAATTAAAACTAAAGGAATCTTACAGGAATCTAGAAACGGGAAGAACTAAAAGCCATAAATGAAATTGAACGAATCCCAAAGTATTTCTTTTCTTATGCAAAATCAAAGTCGAGAACAAAACCAGTATTGGGCCCCTACTTAAACGGGATGGGTCCTACACAGATGACAGCAAGGAAATGAGTGAGTTACTTAAGTCCCAGTATGACTCAGTTTTAGCGACCGCTAACCAGACTGAAAATCGAAGACCTAAATTAATTTTTATGAGAGTGCCACAGAACTTGACAGACACATGCCTTTCTGACATCACCCTGACGCCAAATGACTTCAAAAAGGGCAATAAATGACATGCCCATGCACTCCGCCCCAAGCCCAGACTCATGGAACTCCGTGTTCATCAAGAACTGCAAAAGCCCCTTTCACGTGCTTTTAACATCCTATGGAGAGGGAGCATGGCACTGGGGTCGTCCCGCAGTTACTAAAAACAACATACATAGCCCCACTCCACAAAGGGGCAGTAAAGCAATAGCAAAGAACTACAGACCAATACGCTAACGCCCATATCATAAATTTTGAAAGGGTTCTAAGAAGCAAGATCCCCACTCATCTAGATACCCATCAATTCACAACCCAGGGCAGTATGGGTTAGAGCAGGTCGCTCCTGTCTGTCCCAACTTTTTGGACCATTACGAAAAGGGTTTCTGGATGCTTAGAAGACAAACAGAATGCAGATGTTATATACACAGACTTTGCAAAGCTTTGACAAGTGGGGCCATGGTGTAATACACACAAAATGCGTGATAAAGGAATAACAGGAAAAGTTGGTAGATGGATCTAAAATTTTCCCTAACAAGTAGAACACAAAGAGTAGTAGTCAACAGAGTAAAGTCTGAGGCGGGTACGTGAAAAGTTTTGTTCCACAAGGCACATACTCGCTCCCATTCCCGTTCCTCATCCTCATATCGGACATAGACAGGGATATAACCACAGGCCGTGTCTTCCTTTGCAGATGACACCCGAATCTGAGTCTGTCCACCGTTGAAGACACTGCAAGACTCAAGCAGACATAAACCAAATCTTTAAATGGGCTGCAGAAAACAATATGAAGTTCAATGATGAGAAATTTCAATTACTCAGATAGGAAAACGTAAAGAAATTAAAAACTCATCGAGTACAAAACAAAATTTCCCAAACCCCACAATAGAGCGAAAAACTAATGTCAAAGACCTTGGGGGTGATCATGTCAGAGGATCTCACCTTCAAAGGGCCATAACACCGTACAATCGCATCTGCTAGAAAAATGACAGGATGGATAATGAGAACCTTCAAAACCCGGGATCCAAGCCCATGTTGACACTTTCAGATCCTTTTTCTATCTAGGCTGGAATATTCCCGCACACTAACTGCACCTTTCAAGGCGGGGGAAATTCTGACCTTGAAAATGTGCAGAGAACCTTCACGGGACGCATAACTGCGATAAACCACCTCAATTACTGGGAACGCTTGAAGTTCCTAAACCTGTACTCCTAGAACGCAGGCGGAGAGATACAAATTTTATACACTGGAAAATTCTCGAGGGATTAGTACCAAACTTGCACACGAGAATCACTCCCCCTTTGAAAGCAAAAATGGGGCTTCATCCCCCCCAAAGAAAAGCAGGGGTGCCACTAGCACGTAAAAGGGCAACACAATAAGTGTCAGGGGCCCAAGATGTTCAACTGCCTTCCCCGCATACATAGGGGGTTACCAACAAACCCTGGCTGTCTTCAAACAGGCACTGGACAGGCACCTAAGTCAGTACCTGGTTGATCAGGCCTGTCCAACATGAGGGCCCGGTCACAGACCGGCCGGGGCGTTGACCCTGGAATCTCTTCAGGTATGTGTGTCTACCTATTTGTACTCACCTTTTGTGGTTAGGGGTGGGTCAAGCCCCCTCCCCCCCGCCTCTTCACTGATTGCTACTAGGTCCTCTTCCCCTGCTCCTGAGCTTTATAAAACCTCGCTTAAAACTATTAGGGTTTCCCTCCTCCACTACGTCATTTCTGGGCTATTCCACCCTGCAACTCTATGACTAAAGAAATACTTCCAAACCCCCCTTTTGATCATAGGATTTCAACTTCCAATTGTGACCTTGTTTCGTGCCCCCTCTGGAACATCTTGTCTCTGTCCACCTTATCTTTTCCCCGCAGTATTTTATATGTGTTATCATGTCTCCCTAACCCTCCTGTCCTCTAGTGTCGTGGGCATTTCCTTAAACCCTTTTTTTTGGGGACAACCCCTTAGCTCTGGGACTAGTCTTGTTGCAAACCTTTGCACTTTCTCAATTTCTTGACGTGCTTGACCAGGTGTGGGTTCCAAACTGGTGCTGCATACTCCAGTATGGGCCTGACGTATATGGTGTACAGAGTCTTGAACGATCCTTAGTGAGGTATTGAACGCTTTTTCTTTGGTTTGCCAGCCCCCCGTATGCTGCAGCAGTTATTTGATTGATGTTGCCTCAGGGGATGGTCGGTATTATACTCACCCCAAGATCTTTTTCCTTGAGTGAGGTTTGCAGTCTTTGGCCACCTAGACTATACTTGTCTGCGTCTTCTTTGCCCTTCCCCGATCTTCATGACTTACATTTGGCAGGGTTAAATTCAAGGGGCAGTTACTGGACCCGGCTTTTAGCCTGTCCCGGTCTTTTGTAGTCCTGCCTGATCCTCGACTGATTTAATTTTTTATTAACTTCACATCATCTGAAAAAAAACCTTTTTTCCCTTCCATGTCATTCACATAACCAAAACAGTACAGGGCCTAGGACTGACCCGGGAACCCCACTTCACAGGTGCCCACTACACCCCGTCAGTACCATGACTCTTGTTGCCTCCCCGTCAGATATTTCTGATCCATTGCAGTGCCCTTTTCCCGTTACGTGCCTGATCCTCTACTTTTGCTTAACCTTTGGAGGAACTGTGTCAACGCCTTCTTGCGTCCAAGAAAATGCAGTCATCCACCCCCCTCTTCTTTTCTTCTGTTACCTTGTCATAAAAAATCCGTAGGTTTTTACAGGGTTTTCCCTTCCCGAAACCCTGTGGTTGTCGTTTTTGTTGTGTTTTCTAGGTGCTCCACCACTTCCTCCTGATGATCTTCCATGATTTAATATACGGGGACAGGTTGTAGTTTAATGCCCGTCTTCTCCTTTCTTAAAAAAATTTTTTTGGGAACGCCTTCCACCTGAACAAAATATAATGGAAAAAAATAATAAAAACAAATAATGACTCTTGGGTAGGAAATAAACTAAGAATTTTAAGTTTTTAATAAAATATATAAAAAAAATAGGCCGTTGTGGTTCTGGCAGGATGGAGAGTAGGAGAAGATAAGGCCCAGGTTGAGTCTCTGGTGTAGACGAGATGTTGGATGGTTATCCTGGGTAGTGAAGAATTCTCGTATGCCACTTGGTCGAGGTACGTAAGATTTAGAAGCGGAAGAGTAGGCAAAACCAAGTCAGAGAGACGTACATCTAGCTCCTTCAAAACTGGCGTCTGTACCAGCTGACCAGGCCAGCAGCAGAGCTGATAAAGAGAAAATAAAGAATAGTTACCACAAGTAAGTAAACATAACACGTAAGAAAGAAAAAGGATAACATGTTTACTTTAAGATGGAAGAAATTACTGGTAACCTTAAATCAACCACAAACAAAATTACCCCTGGTAGAGCACCTTACCTGTTCAGGAGAAGTGTGGAGGTGTAGTGACTCTCCACAGTTTCACTGTCACCAGGTAAGGTAACTACCACCAGAAAAGGGGGGGGGTTCTGATTCGGCCCGCAAGAGGGTAGCACCGGCTGAACCCGTGAATGACCGCCGGCAGACTAACAACCTTAACCCATAATTAGACTACTTTTCCCTCACAAGCTCCTCACATACCTCTTGGTCGTTTCTTGTGAACTCCCCACCTTCCTTCTTCAGCCTGATTACCTGGTCCTTGACTGTTGTGGCTATACAACAGCTTCGGGTCAGACTTGACCTTTGATGCTATATCATTTTCATATTGTCGCTGAGCCTCCCTTCTTACCTGTGCATATTCGTTTCTGGCTCTTCGGCTAATCTCTTTATTTTCCTGGGTCCTTTGTCTTCTGTACTTTTTCCATTCTCTATTACACTTAGTTTTTGCCTCCCTACACCTCTGGGTGAACCAAGGACTCGTTCTGGTCTTCCCATTACTTCTGTTTCCCTTGGGGACAAACCTCTCCTCTGCCTCTTTGCATTTGGTTGTCACATATTCCATCATTTCTTTTACTGGTTTTCCTGCCAATTCTCTCTCCCACTGAACGTCTTGTAGGAAGTTCCTCATGCCTATGTATTCCCCCGTTTTGTAGTTTCGTTTCTCTCTTCCTATTCCTGCTCCCCTCTCCACTTGTAGCTCAACTATATAATCAAAACACAGAACCAAATGATCACTAGCTCCAAGGGGCCTTTCATACGTGATATCCTCGATGTTCGAACTTCTCAAGGTGAATACTAGGTCCAGTCTTGTTGGATCATCCCCACCTCTCTCTGGTAGTGTCTCTAACATTATGATGCATGAGGTTTTCCAGTACCACATCCATCATCTTGGCTCTCCATGATTCAGGACCCCCATAGGGCTCCAGGTTTTCCCAATCAATCTCCTTGTGATTGAAATCACCCATAACATGTGGGCTCTTCTGGCTACCTCAGCTAGTGTGTCTATCATTGCTCTATTGCTCTTGTCGTATTCTTCTCTTGGCCTCCTGCAGTTCTGTGGCGGGTTGTACATTACAGCAATTACCACCTTATGGCCCTCAGACTGAATTGTTCCTACTATGTAGTCCCTTTCGCCCATTCCATCCATTCCTTCCACTTCCTCAAATCCCACCTGTTCTTAATGAGCAGTGCAACCTCCTCCCTCTGCTCTCTATCTTTCCTGAGGATTTGATATCCGGTGAAAAGATTGCATCTGTTATCATCCTGGTGAGTTTCGTTCTTTGAGTGCTATTATGTCTGGGGATGTCTCCTTTATTCTTTCATGCCATCCATCCATTTATTTGTTATACCATCTGCATTTGTATACCAAACCTTGAACTTCTTTTCTAAAACCGTAGTCTGGGGGTACGTTGGGAGTTGGGAAAGATTGAGAGATCTGATGAGGGAACTATGGGTGGTTGGTGTGAAGGTGGAGTTTGTAATGAGGTGGGTGGAATCATTGGGTATGGCATGTCTGTTTTGGGTTAGATTGTTTGGTTGCATTGGGGTTGTCCAGGTTGGGGGACATCTGAAGGTGGTTGTATTAGAGCTTCCTCCTGAGTCTGGGTTCTCCTGTCCATCTCTCTTTCCTCCTTTTGTCTCTGTACACTCTCTTTCAGTTTCTGTCTTTCTTCCCGTGTTCTGTCGCGGTTGAGATACACCCTCCGGTACTCTGACATATCCCTCAGTCTTGCTTTCTCCTGCAGGATCCTGTTTCGAGTCAATTCTGCTTTGAAAATCACTTTGACTGGCCTGATTCTTCCTCTTGCAAACCCCCCTATTCTCAGAAAATTTGCCAGCTGGGTCATGTCATCTTCTATTGCTTTCATGATGTTTTCAATCGCGACTGTGTGTGAGAGACACACACAGTAACACTGTGTGTGAGAGACACACACAGTAACACTGTGTGTGAGAGAGACACACAGTAAGTGTGTGAGAGACACAGTAGTGTGTGAGAGAGACACACAGTAACAGTGTGTGTGAGAGACACACAGTAACAGTGTGTGTGAGAGACACACAGTAACAGTGTGTGTGAGAGACACACAGTAACAGTGTGTGTGAGAGACACACAGTAACAGTGTGTATGAGAGACACACAGTAACAGTGTGTGTGAGAGACACACACAGTAACAGTGTGTGTGAGAGACACACACAGTAACAGTGTGTGTGAGAGACACACACAGTAACAGTGTGTGTGAGAGACACACACAGTAACAGTGTGTGAGAACACACACAGTAACAGTGTGTGAGAGCACACACAGTAACAGTGTGTGTGAGAGACACACACAGTAACAGTGTGTGAGAGACACACACAGTAACAGTGTGTGTGAGAGACACACACAGTAACAGTGTGTGTGAGAGACACACACAGTAACAGTGTGTGTGAGAGACACACACAGTAACAGTGTGTGTGAGAGACACACACAGTAACAGTGTGTGTGAGAGACACACACAGTAACAGTGTGTGAGGCACACACAGTAACAGTGTGTGTAGAGACACACACACAGTAACATGTGTGTGAGAGACACAACAAACAGTGTGCACAGTAACAGTGTGTGTGAGACACACACACACAGTAACAGTGTGTGTGAGACACACACACACAGTAACAGTGTGTGTGAGAGACACACACAGTAACAGTGTGTGTGAGAGACACACACAGTAACAGTGTGTGTGAGAACACACACAGTAACAGTGTGTGTGAGACACACACACACAGTAACAGTGTGTGTGAGAGACACACACAGTAACAGTGTGTGTGAGAGACACACACAGTAACAGTGTGTGTGAGAGACACACACAGTAACAGTGTGTGTGAGACACACACAGTAACACTGTGTGTGACACACACACAGTTACACTGTGGAGGTGTATAAATGGAAAACAGGAATTAATATAGGCATGTAAATAGCATTTGATAAACATATTAGGATGGTTAAACACATGAGTGAGAGGGGTTGGATTTGAGTGGGACTTGCACATGAGTAAATAGAATTATCAAAGCTTATTGCTTTGGTAGCATTGAAAATTTGGATGGGCAAATATTGTTAGTGGGATGGATTGTAAAGGACTTACCTAGTATGGGCCAACAGGCCTGCTGCAGTGTTCCTCCTTATGTTCTTATGGAGGAACACTGAGGAAGGCCTACAGGCCCATGCAAGGCAGGTCCTTATCAAAATCACCACTCCCAAAGCTACCCACGACACCAATCAAACCCATTCTCGTTTGTATTGGACTGAGATCAGTTTGTGGCTTGATAAAGCCCACTGTGTGAGCGAAGCATTGTCAATAAAGGATCACATTATACTGCTTATGTGTTTATTACACAGCAGATCAAGCAAAAATATTACTCAGAGCCAACAATAACAACTATCTTCAATTACAATGTTAGATCTTTGAGCAAACATTATGATGACCTTACAGCACTACTCCAATCCCTACAGACCAATATGTCAATCATCACACTCACTGAGACCTGGCTAAAGCCTGATACTACAGATGTCTATGCCATCCCAGGTTACACAGCCATTCACAACTGTAGGACAGATTAGCGAGGGGGTGGAATAGCTATATATTACTCAGATCAACTTGAATGTATCAATAACTCTTGCATATGGGATGAGCATGGAGAATATTTTATAGCTAAATTTAAATCAAAAGACCTGCAAAAACCCCTCACAGTGATAAACATCTACAGATTACCACACTCAAACATTCACCACTTTAGTGAAAAACTAGGAAACCTGATAACTGATGCACACATGAACAAAGACCATTTGCTGCTCACAGGAGATTTCAATATAAATCTCCTACACGACCAGGACCCACAAGTAACAGAATTCACAAACACTATGAGCATCTGCTTGTTACTACCAACAATATCAAAACCTACAAGTACAAGAATCTCCGAGACTTGTACCTCATTACTAGATCACATCTGGACTAACACTATATCCCCTCTAAAATCAGGCATAATCACAGATAACACCACAGACCACTATCCGACCTTTCTCATGACCAACCTTGGTAAATTGCCCCAAGATATTACAAAAGTTACCTTCAGACTACATAATGAGTCAGCTGTAAATAATTTTATAACAGCTATGATTAACATTGACTGGCATAATGAGTTAGAAACATATTCAGATACTAATGAATGCATCAAGAATTTCCTTAAAAAAACCCACCACCTCTATAACAAACATTGCCCTAAAAAAACTAAACAGATCACAGCTAAGAGACTTAACAATCCCTGGCTAACACCCAGCATCCTTAAATCCATTAACAAAAGGCACCAAAATGAAAAACTATACAGAAGGGGTCTAATAACCAGAGAGCAATCCAAACGCTACTTATCAATCCTTACCAGCCTGATAAGAAGGTCAAAAAAATTGTATTATGAGAACAGACTCCAGAACATAAAAGGTGATATGAAAAAGACCTGGAATACCCTATCTGCAATTCTAGGAAATAAAAAGATATCGAAAAATAACACCATCAAATTATCAAAAACAGATGAACCCCTACTCTCACCTACTGAGACAGCAAACAGACTTAATGTTTTCTTCTCCACCATAGGAAAGAATCTAGCGAGTAAAATCCCAAGCTCTAACACCCGTCCAACAGACTACCTCACAAACACCTACCCTAATACGCTATTCCTAGTCCTACCAACCCAATTGAAGTCTCGCTCATAATCAACACCCTTAAAAACAAGGCAGGAGACATAAACAGCTTACCAACTTTTATGTACAAAAAAGCTTCACAGGTACAGTGGACCCCCGAGTTTCGTAAGGTTCTTTTTTCGTAAAGATCGTGTTTCGTAAGCTTTTTTCGATTTCGAGAATCGTAAAATGGCTCGTGTTTTGTAACGTATTAGACCTGTCCGCCTGCTCCGCGCCTGCGCAGGACGCCCGCCAGTGAAGCGTTGTTTACCATTGAGTGAACATTACCCAGCGCGCTCTTTCAAACATTCACAATACATTTGGTGTCTTTTTTGGTGGTTTAGTGATTGTCACTGTGAAATAAGTCACCATGGGTCTAAAGAAGCTTCCGAGTGGCACCCCTGTGGTAGCATTCATGCAGGGAGTGTAGCATTCATGCAGGGAGTGTAGCATTCATGCAGGGAGTGTAGCATTCATGCAGGGAGTGTAGCATTCATGCAGGGAGTGTAGCATTCATGCAGGGAGTGTAGCATTCATGCAGGGAGTGTAGCAGGCATGCAGGGAGTTTAGCAGGCATGCAGGGAGTGTAGCATTCATGCAGGGAGTGTAGCATTCATGCAGGGAGTGTAGCAGCCAGGCAGGGAGTTTAGCAGGTATGCAGGGAGTGTAGCATTCATGCAGGGAGTTTAGCATTCATGCAGGGAGTGTAGCATTGATGCAGGGAGTTTAACATTGATGCAGGGAGTTTAGCATTGATGCAGGGAGTTTAGCATTGATGCAGGGAGTTTAGCATTGATGCAGGGAGTTTAGCATTGATGCAGGGAGTGTAGCAGACATGCAGGGAGTGTAGCAGACATGCAGGGAGTGTAGCAGGCATGCAGGGAGTGTAGCAGGCATGCAGGGAGTGTAGCAGGCATGCAGGGAGTGTAGCAGGCATGCAGGGAGTGTAGCAGTATAAAAAAAATCCTGCACCACACAGTGCGTAATGAGGAAAAAAAAAACTCTGACTGTGTTTTTGGTTTAAAACAGCGACTTTACAGTCTATTTTCGTATGGTATTTATGGTTTTATTCTCGTTTTCTTGGTCTCATTTGATAGAATGGAAGATATATTACAGAAATAGAGAGAATTTTGATTGGTTTCATGATGGCAAGTAAAGTGGTCCCTCGGTTTTCGTGCATCTCCAGACTCGAACATTTATGTAAGTGTATTTTCGTAAGTGCTGTTGCAAGTGTATTTTTGAGGGTCTGAAATAGACTAACCTACGTGACATTATTTCTTAAGGAAGTAAATTCGTTCGGTAATGGCACTTGAGCAGCATTTTGGAACGAATTTTCGGCGAAAACCGAGGGACCACTGTTCCTTGAAACTGAGCGCTTCCAATACACATCAACTGGCGAGTCTAATATTCTTCCACAAGTGCGCTGATATTATTTATACCGTTTTTACAATGATGCAATAGTATACAGTGAGCCCCCGGTTCTCGTCGGTAATCCGTCCCAGAGGGCCCGTCGACGACCGGTTTGGTCGAACTCCGATTCTATTTTCCCCATAAGAAATAATGGAAATAAAATTAATCCGTTCCAGACTTCCAAAAGTATTAAAATAAAATATTTTTTTAGAACTTTTTGACATTAAATTAAACACAGTTTTATAAAAAATTAAGAAATAAATAGTACAATAACATGTCACTTACATTTATTGAAGAGTTGTTGATGTGTGGAAGACGGGAGGAGGGGAGAAGGTGGAGTACTATGCTAGTGTTTGGAAGGGGAATCCCCTTCCATTAACACTGCAGGTACCAAGTTCTTTTCTTGGGTTACTTCCCATTTTCTTTTAATGCCACTAGGACCAGGTTGAGAGTCACTAGACCCTCTTTAACAAAAAATCTGTCTAGGGAGCTCTGTGTCTGGCGGTTCTTTAAAATGTCCCTAAAATGTAACAAGACATTGTCATTAAACATGTCGCATACACGGCGTGCAACATCTTGGTTTGGGTGATAATCATC
This sequence comes from Cherax destructor, assembly GCA_009830355.1. NCBI lineage: Eukaryota > Metazoa > Arthropoda > Malacostraca > Decapoda > Parastacidae > Cherax > Cherax destructor. The sequence goes on along the minus strand of WNWK01009339.1, from coordinate 64,025 downwards.
CATAAAGCCTTGCACATCAGCTCATTTGGCACAGATCTCCCTAATCCTTGGAGAAGGCACCTTCTTCCATCTCGGTTCCACCTCCTCCTCTGGACCATTTTCCTGAACTGTGGTCTGTTGTTGCTGTTGAAGCTCTTGCAGATCTTCAGTGGTTAACTCTTCATTGTGCTCCTCCACCAACTGTTCCACATCCTGGGTACAAACATCCAACCCCATGGACTTGCCCAGTTCCACAATTTCTTCCACAACAGGCTCAGGCTCAGGGTTCTGAGGATCAGCCCCAAAACCTTCAAAATCTAGGACACAGTCTGGCCACAATTTTCTCCAGGCAGAGTTCAAAGTCCTGGTAGTCACTCCCTCCCAAGCCTTACCTATAAGCTTTACACAATGCAGGATATGGAAATGATCTTTCCAAAAGTCTTTTAGGGTCTTATTCATGTCTACGGTCACATCAAAGCACTATTGAAACATTGCTTTGGTGTAGAGTTTTTTAAAGTTGCAAATGACCTGCTGGTCCATGGGCTGGAGGAGAGGAGTGGTATTAGGGGGCAAGAACTTCACTTTGATGAACTCACAGCCCTGCACAATTTGCTCTGCCAAGTCTGGAGGATGACCAGGAGCATTGTCCATTATCAGGAGGCACTTAAGTGGCAAATTATTTTCCTCGAGATATTTCTTCACACTGGGGCCAAACACTTTTTGAACCAATCAAGGAAAATTTCCCTAGTGACCCATGCCTTTTTGTTAGACTTCCACATCACACACAAATTAGACTTGTTGATACCGCATCTGCCAAACACTCGAGGATTTTCAGAATGATACACCAGTAAAGGCTTCACTTTGTAATCACCACTGGCATTAGCACACATCATGAGAGTTAACATGTCTTTCATAGGCTTATGTCCTGGCTGTGCCTTTTCCTCCTTTGTAATGTAGGTCCTGTTTGGCATTTTCTTCCAAAACAGGCCTGTTTCGTCACAATTGAACACTTGTTGGGGTTGGAATTGTTCAGCCTCTATGTACCCCTGGAAATCTTGAACATATTTTTCAGCAGCACTTTTGTCAGAACTGGCAGCCTCACCATACCTCACAACACTATGTATGCCACTTCGCTTCTTAAATCTGTCAAACCAGCCTTTGCTGGCTTTAAATTCGTTCACTTGAGCACTCGTTGCAGGCATTTTCTTGACGAGATGATCATGCAACTGCCTTGCTTTTTCACATATTATTGCCAGCGTAACACTATCTCCTGCTAACTGTTTCTCGTTGATCCACACCAACAACAAAGTTTCCACTTGTTCCAGCACTTGAGATCTCTGTTTTGTGACCATACTTGCACCTTTCGCAACAACAGCATCCTTGATATCCTTTCTCTTGGCCAAAGTGGAAGAGATGGTTGAATGGGATTTGCCATAGAGCCTGGCCAGCTCAGTGACAATCACTCCACTTTCATATTTTGCTATCATCTCCTTCTTCAATTCTACCGTATTTCTGACATTCTTTACCACAGGCTTGGCACTAGGAGCTTTCTTGGGGCCCATGGTGGCTTATTCAGCAGTTGCAAGCACTAAAAACACTGGAATAATGATAATATAGTATGTATATGGTATGAATGCGTGGGTGGTGCGTGGGTAGTGTTCGCTCGCTTGTAAACAATAACACACTTGAGTGCCTGGGCTCCCAGCTGGGCCACGGCCACACGTGTACGCGTCCGGGATGGATAGCCGACTCGCCCAACTCCGAGTGGCCACCTAATACCGAGTCAAAATAATTGTAAAAAAACCCGTTGAACACCGATTTGGCCGAGCTCCGACGCCGTCGAGCACCGGGGGTTCACTGTACATAACAAAATTTTCTATTTTTTGTGAGAAAAATTCAAAATGGAAAGCAAAAGTAATGTAAGAGGAACCTGGAGACGTGACTAATGAACAGATAAAATGTTATTTTAGTGCCAGGAATATGTCTCGTTTATTCTGGACCCTATTTTGAAATTGGCATCTTTTGAAATTTGTGTGAAATTGGCCAAATTGCCAATTTCTGATCACTTTATTGGGTAGTTCAAATCGGTAAATTAGCTGTTTCTTGTACTCAATTGATAGAACAAATGGAATTCTAGCAAAATAGCTAAAATTTTGGTAGACTGAAATATTGGAATTGGCCAAAAATAGGGCTCAAAGTGGGCAAAATCGTCGAACGTAGACATCGTCGATACCGCTAACTTTGTGAGAGCATAATTCTGTTAGTTTTTCATCAAATTTCATACTTTGGTGTCATTATGATCGGAAAATGATTCTCTATCATTTCATAAGATAATTTTTTTTTTTCCGAAAAATTTGCAACCCTGAGAACGAGTTTGGGAGAGGACCTGTCGACCCTGAAAGGGTTAAGTGAGGAGAGGCTCTACTTAAAAATCATCTCGTTTCCCAAAATTAACTATACCAACACTATACTAAATCATTCAACCAGTTTGAAAAGACTCAAAAAAAATCCCTCAAAGCTTGAGACCACTTGATCAGTCTAAAACATTAATACATGCTTAAAAGTGTATTTTTCTAACATTGTAAATTGTACTAATTGTAATATACTATTTTTTTTTCTACTTCGCTACTATTAATCTTATTATTTATATAAATTTTGGCTACATCTCTTTATTAATAAGGTAAAATAATGAATAATAAAAATTTACCACTCCATAACCTATGTCTAGTCTTAAGTAGTGTGTGAGCATTAGTATTGGTCTGCCCAAAATGCTCAGGCATGTTAGGGACTTTCTTTGTACAGTGGACCCCCGGTTTTCGTGATTTTTTCGTTTCAGAATACTGTTCAAGTGCCATTATCAAACGAATTTATTCCCATAAGGAATAATGTAAAGTAGACTAGTCCTTTTAGACCCCCAAAAATACACTTTCAAAAGCATTTAAAAAATACACTTGCATAAAAGGGCGTGTTTGGAGCAGGACGAACACTGAGGGTTCACTGTACTGAACATTTTATAAAATGTAAATCACACATTATAACCTTTGCAAAGAAATAAAAATTTGTACAGTGGATCCCCGGTGTTCGTGATGCTCGAAACTCGAACAATTATGTAAGTTTATTTTTGTAAGTGCTTTTGTAAGTGTATTTTTGGGGGTCTAAAAGGACTAGTCTAATTTACATTATTCCTCATGGGAATAAATTTGTTTGGTAATGGCACTTGAACAGCATTCTGGAATGAAAAAATCACTAACACCGGGGGTCCACTGTATTTGTATGATGTACATAAGTTGTAGTAATGAAAAAATGTAAATTGATGTCTGAGTTCCGCCCAGTAGTTGTCGGCACTTGCAACCATTTGCACTCTAAGTTAATATAAAACACAATTTTTAGGTATTTAACTCAAATAGATTTGACTGTTATTGTTGTTAGGGTAAGTTATGTTATGTCATGTTAAGTTAGGCTTATGTTGTTAGCTTAAGTTAGGTTAAATTATGTTGTTAGTTTAAGTTGTCATGTTATTGGATTACGTTATGTGGTCACATGAAGTTAGGTTATGTTGTTAGGTTTAAATTATGCTACATAGTTCTGGTCACTGTTCAACTGCCTCCCAACATTCATAAGGGGGATTACCAATTGACCCCTGGCTGTCTTCAAGAAGGCTTTGGACAGGCACCTAAAGTCAGTACCTGATCAGCCAGGCTGTGGTTTGTATGTTGGTTTACGTGCAGCCAACAGTAATAGCCTGGTTGATCAGGCACTGATCCACCATGAGGCCTGGTCACAGACCAGGCCACAGGGGTGTTGACCCCTGAAACCCTCTCCAGGTATACTCCAGGTATTACAGAATGGACATAAATGCCCTGGGAAACGTAGTGAGAAAGATTGATCCCATGCATCGGAAATTATTCCTATGAGGATAGACTGAGAGCACTGAATCTGCACACATTAGAAAGGTGTAGAATTAGGGAAAATGTGATTGAGGTGTATAAATGGAAGATGAGAATAAATAATGTGTTAAAAAGATACAACCAAGACAGGACTCTCAGTAGGGGGTTCACTTTAGATAAATTTAGATTTAGAAAGAATGTAGGAAAGCATTGGTTTTGTAATAAAAGTTGTGGATGAGTGAAACTAACTCGTGAGTAGCGGCATTTGAAGCTAAAAAATTGTGTAGCTTTAAAAATAGGTTAGACAAGTATGTGAGTGGGTGTGACTTAGACTTGCCTTGTATGGGACCAGTAGGCCTGCTGGAGGCCCCATTCTGAAACTGTCATTCTATGTCGCAAAATTTTGGAAAAATAAATAAATAATTTTTTCTTATGAAATGATAGAGAATCTTTTCCCGATGGTAATGACACCAAAAGTACGAAATTTGATGGAAAACTTATGGACTTACGCTCTCACGAAGTTAGCGATGTCGGCGATATATACGCATCGGCGATTTTGCCGAATTTGAGCCCTATTGTCGGCCAATTCCATTGTTACAGTCGACCAAACTCATAGCTATTTCTTTAGAACTCCATTTGTTCTTTCGATTGAGTACAAGAAACCACCAATTTACCGATTTCAACTACCCAATAAAGTGGTCAAAAATTGGCAATTTGGCCAATTTCATGCAAAATAAAAAAGATGTCAGTTTTAAAATAGGGTCCAGAATAAACAATGCAGACATTCCTGGCACTAAAATAAGATTTTCTCTTTTCATTAGTCACGTCTTTAGGCCCCTCTTATATTACTCTTGCTTTCTATTTTGATTTTTTATTCACACAAAAAATAGAAGATTTACTGTTATGCAGACTACTGCATTATTGTAAAAATGATATAAATAATATCAGTTCACTTGTGTAAGAATATTAGACTCACCAGTTGACGTGTATTGGACGCATGGCATGATTTGTGTACTCTTGAACATTGGCAAAAATCGAACATTTCCACTACTTTGAGCTCAATTTCAAGGTCATTTCCATCATTAAACTAATCAAAATCATCTCTATTTCTGTAATATGTTTTCCATTCTATCAAATGAGACCATGAAAAAGAGAATACAACCATAAATACTATACGAAAATACACCTCAAAGTCGGCGTTTTAATCCAAAAACACGGTCGGATTTTTTTTCTCATTATGCATTGCGTGCTGCAGGATTTTTTTTATACAGCGCACACTGACCACACAGACCCATTCTCTCATATGTGGGCCTACCAGCTTTCTCCCGCTTGATTTGAAGCCGTTAGAATTTTTGAGTACGTATATATAGTACGTCCGAAACACTGGCTCGTAAGACGTACATATACAACTGAAACAGTCAAAGGGTTAAGTTATGTTTATTAGAGCAGGTTGTTAGGTTAGGGTTATAGTTACTGACAGTTGCTCAGCAGAACTTGGGCCCTAGTTTACATTTTTTAATAAATACAAGCTATGTATGTAGTGGTTTTTACATCATGGAGGAAGTATTTCAGTGCAAATTCGTTAGTTTAGGCAAGGCTACATTGACAGTAGCTTTTACACTCACTAGTACACACCCATATATGTACCCCATAACCATTATACGTTAGAGATCACATGTTCACACTTGAACTGTTAGACACTGCCGCACCTGATATCCTCAGTCTAGGTTGAAGTGGCAGGACACACAAGACATACTAGACTCAGGCTCCTGTCATCTTCTCTCAGTGTTGGTGGTGGAGCAGTAAGGCATATTAATTACAACCTATATCACTTAACCCTTTGGGGGTCCAAGGGGTCTCTCTGAAACTCGTTCTCAGGGTCCACGAATTTAAAAAAAAAAAATATTTTTTCTTATGAAATGATAGAGAATCTTTTTCCGATCATAACGCCACAAAAATTATGAAATTTGATCGAAAACTAACAGAATTATGCTTTTGTGAAGTTAGCGGTATCCATGACATTTACGCATCGACGATTTCGCCCACTTTGAGCCCTATTTTCGGCAAATTCCAATGTTTCAGTCTACTAAAATTATAGCTATTTCGCTAGAACTCCATTTCTTCTATCGATTGAGTACTAGAAACTGCCTATTTACCAATTTCAACTCAGCGGGCCTCCAGCAACAACAGCCTGGTTGACCAGGCAAGCACCAGACGAGCCTGGCCCATGGCCGGGCTCAGAGAGTAGATACTCTCGAAACTCTTCAAAGGTATATCAAAGGTAAAGGTACCCAAAATAGTGGTCAGAAAATGGCAATTTGGCCAATTTCACACAAATTTCAAACGATGCCAATTTCAAAATAGGGTCCATAATAAACAAGGCAGACATTCCTGGCACTAAAATAACATCTTCTCTGTTCATTAGTCATGTCTCCAGGCCCCTCTTACATTACTTTTCCTTTCCATTTTGAATTTTTATTCTCACAAAAAATAGAAGATTTACTGTTATGTATACAACTGCATCATTGTAAAACTGGTATAAATAATATCAGAGCACTTGTGCAAGAATATTAGACTCTCCAGTTGATGTGTATTGGATGCATGGTGTGATTTGTTTACTCCAGAACATCGGCCAAAATCGAACATTTTCGCTACTTTGCACTCAGTTTCAAGGTACTTGTCATCGTCAAACCAGTCAAAATGATCTCTATTTCTGTAATATATCATCTATTCTATAAAATGAGACTAAGAAAACGAGAATACAAGCATAAATACCATATGAAAATAGACTGCAAAGTCGCTGTTTTAACCCATTAACTGTCCAAACGTATATATACGTTCTCTCGCCCAGCGCTCCGAATATTTTGGAAAAAAAAAAATTATATAGGAATAAAGAGTGCATTTTTACAAGTGTTATAGCATAAAAATAAAAGAAAATTAGGTTCAGTACTTACCGAGATATGAGGCCGCAAAGTTGGCACTTGACGATCACCTGACGGCAACATGGAGCTCTGCTGCTTGCAGAAAATCTACTTATTTACCGTTTTCTTCCATGTTTTTATTAATATTCTGGGTTTTTATTATATATCTATATCTTGTAGTAAATCTTTTGATTTCAATGCCAATTGTTGTTTATACACCAATATTATGTAAGAAATTATTATCATACTGACAAAAACACACATGTACACACTGATAGGTGATTTTCTACACCTTGCTGAATCACATTCTATCTTCAACTATGTACAAGTATTTACATGTTCCACTTATGTTTCTAGAAGTCCACAATTGTATGATACTCCATGAAGCATGGATTCATAAGAGTGCCACTCGACACTGGTGACATGAATCGTGTGTCCTTCCGCTGTTGGGGTCGTCTTTTCTGGGAATGCTTCTTCTTTGGGGTAGGTGGTATTGGTACCAGGTAGTGACAGTTAGGGATGATTCGGTGTGGGACTTCCCCCAATGGCTGTGGTTGTGGTTGGGGGACATGTCGCTGAGGGGCTGGTATAGGTGTTGTACCATACTTTCTTGCTATCTGTTTTATGACATTCAGGGAGAATTCTGCGAAACGTTGTCCAGTCTTTATTTCGTACATATTGAATGCATTGAGCATTGCAATGTCTACAAGGTGGAAAAACACTTTTAATACCACACACAGTCAACAAACCCTATCATCATGTCACACTTGTCAACTAGTCGCATATTGTTCGTATAGTCAACAACAGCAGCTGGCTTTACAATACGTTCATTGGTGTCCCTGTTCACTTTGTCTGTTTGTACCATCTCGTTTCTATGGAGGGTTGACAGCAATGTAACGTCTCGTTTGTCATGCCACATCAGTGCCATGATGTCATTGGCATGAAATGCTTGCACTGCACCATCAGCACTGCCTCCAATGAACCTTGGCATATGTTTTCTATTTCGTCTCACTGTTCCACATATATCAGTATTGTTCACACGTAGGAAATCAGCAAGCATAGGGCTTGTATACCAGTTGTCTGTGTACAATGTATGACCTTTGCCAAGGTATGGCTCCATCATCTTGCGAACAACATCACCGGAAATGCCCAACATCCTCCTGGTATCATCGAGTGTGTTTTTCCCGGTGTATACAATGACATCCAACACAAGACCAGTCTCACAGTCACACATAACAAAAAGTTTTACACCAAAGCGATTACGTTTGCTTGGTATATATTGCTTGAATGACAGGCGTCCCTTGAACAGAATCAAGGACTCGTCGACAACAATGTTCTTGAAGGGATAAAAGTAGGCACTGAATTTCTGCTTCAGATACATAAACACTTCCCTTATTTTGTATAGAAGGTCGTTTTTGTTTTGCCTATTCCTGTCTGAGAAGTGCAACATTCGTAGCAACAGAGTGAATCTGTTGCAGGGAAGGAGGTCACGGAAGACAGGAGTACTGATAAAGTAGTCTGTGGACCAGTAATGTGGTATAGTGTGTTTATATGTATGTGGCATAAGCATCACAGTGCCAAGGAATAAATACATTTCAGCCACAGTTGTATCTTTCCATCTGCGCAGCCATGACGATTCTGAAACCTGTGTGTTGTCCATGATATAGCGGTAATAATTGTTCATCTGGGTCACTATCAAGTTCATTATAGGCTTGTCAAAGTACAACTGGAAAAAGTCTAACTCTGTAGACTCATTCGTTATGGGACATTCTGGCAGGATGCCACTTCCACTCACATCAAAATCAAAAGTCTGTGGCACGAATACACTTTGTGTCCAGTTCCACTCACGGTCACATGGTGCAGGGTGGACCTGTGGCATTGGGCGTGGGGGAGCAGGAGGGGGGACAGGAGTGGAGACAGCACATGGTTGAGGGGGTGCTGGGCTGTCCTTTGTCTGTCCACCCACCGCATTATGTGGTCCGGGCACCGTGCCACCCAACACTACCTCCTCCTCCTCCATCCCAGCATATTCACCTTCATGATCACTTTCACTATCAGTCGCCGGGGTTTTAGATCGTGACCTGCCACGACCCTTGGGGACTGCATATGGCACACTACCAGAACGTAGGCAACGACGCCTAAAAATACGCTTTACTGGTGAATAATGAAAATCACTATCACTAGACGAATCATCTATTGGCATAAAATCAATCTCATCATCACTCACATCACTTTCACTATCACTAACACAGCGGGAAAATGATAGTTTCCTCTTTCGTAGTTGCCTTTGGGTAACACTGGCCACTCCAGAGGTGCTTGGCCCAGGGTCTTGTGTGGCCACACTGGCCACCCCTGAAGTGCTTGGCTGAGGGTATGGTGTGGCCACAATGGCCACCCCAGAAGTGTTTGGCTGAGGGTCATCTGGGTTATCGTCGATATTTTCACTAATTCCTTGATCATTAGTGGCCACATCGGTGTCAAATTCACTAAACTCACGTTCTGTAACACTTTCCTCGAATAGTAGAGTGTTAATACGACGAGGCGTGAGGGAATCACGAGGATGTGCCATGATGTTGACCCAAGATGGAGCTGAATGTAACTGGTTCTACCATGCGGTACCCAGGCGTCGCAGATTTTTTTCATACAGCGCACACTGAGTGCGCAGACCCATTCTCTCATGTCTAGGCCGCTCAAGCCTATCGTGCCAAATTTGAAGCTAGGAAAAATAAAACGTATATATACGTTCAGAGCGCTAGCGGTAAGAACGTATATATACGTTTGGACAGTTAATGGGTTAACCTCAAGATTATTAATTAGTGATTCTTTGTTGGCAAGAACTAAATCAAGCAAGTTGCTACCTCTAGTTGGTTCTGTCACAAACTGTTTTAAAAAACAATCCTGAACCGTATCAAGAAAGTCACTAGACTCAAGATTACCTGTCGCATTGTTCCAATCAATTTGTCTAAAGTTAAAATCACCCATTAACACAACATTTTCATATCTAGACGCCTTATGAATTTCGTCCCATAGCAGCTTACTGCGCTCCCTATCCAGGCTTGGAGGCCTGTAAATCACACCCAAAATTAATTTTTCACAACCATCGAGAAACTGTAGCCAAACAGATTCTGTGTCGGATGTTTCTAATCTTATATCTTGTCTAACTTAACAATTTAAATTATCTCTGACATACATCGCCACTCCACCACCCTTCCTGTGACCCTATCAGTGTGGAATAGTTTATAACCCTGTATGTTGCACTCGGAAGGCATTTCTCTATCTTTCAGGTTGAACCAGGTCTCTGTTATAGCAATAATATCTATATTACCTGCACTTGCAAGTAATCTTAGCTCATCTATCTTATTTCTTAGACTCCTACTATTTGTATAGTAAACCTTAAGGGAGCTAGTCACTCGTTGCCCTCTACTATCTCTCTTTGTTTGTTGATCAATTGCTTTGCCTTTACTAGCAACTTTATTTTGAATATTGTCTTTTAAACATATCCCTGAGGTATCCTGGTAATATTTGCTGTTTCCAGGCCAAATACTACAGCCTGATTGTTTCCCTTCAATTCTCAAAATAGCAAGGGTCACCCCGATCCACAAAGGAGGTGATCAAACAGACTTGAATAATTATAGACCAATATCTAATTTACCACTGCTCTCTAAAATCTTTGAAAAATTAATTCATAGACAGATCTATTCCTACCTCGACTCACACAACGTACTCAACCCCTGTCAGTTTGGATTCAGGACCAACACAAGCACAAATGATGCCGTTATACACATGTTAGAGTTAATATATACCGCACTTGAGAAGAAAGAAGTCCCACTGGGAATCTTCATTGATCTACGCAAAGCTTTTGATACAGTCGACCTTGATTTACTGCTCACAAAACTGGCACACTATGGTATAAGAGGGCACTCACTCAACTACCTAAAGTCATACCTCAGTAACAGAAGCCAATACGTGTACACAAATGGAGCGAACTCTTCCACACAACAAATTACAGTCGGAGTCCCTCAAGGAAGTGTACTGGGTCCACTCCTATTCCTCATTTACATCAATGACCTACCGAATGCATCACAACTACTCAAACCCATATTATTTGCAGATGACACAACGTATGTCTTCTCTCACCCAAATCCAGTCATACTGGCCAATACTGTTAATGCCGAATTACAGAAAATTTCAACATGAATGACGACTAATAAACTTACTCTAAATACTGACAAGACCTACTTCATACAGTTTGGAAACAGAGCTACAAATGTTCCACTTAACATAACACTCAATGGTTCACCCATCACAAGACTCACAGAGGGAAAATTCCTAGGAATCCACATTGACAGTAGCCTTATACAGTGAGCCCCCGGTTCTCGTTGGCAATCCGTCACAGAGGGCCCGTCGACCACCGGTTTGGTCGAACTCCGATTCTATTTTCCCATAAGAAATAATGGAAATAAAATTAATCCGTTCCAGACATCCAAAAGTATTAAAATAAAATATTTTTTAGAACTTTTTGACATTAAATTAAACACAATTTTATAAAAAAATTAAAAATAAATAGTACAATAACATGTCACTTACATTTATTGAAGAGTTGTTGATGTGTGGAGGAGGGGAGAAGGTGGAGTAGTATGCTAGTGTTTGGAAGGGGAATCCCCTTCCATTAACACTGCAGGTAACAAGTTCTTTTTTGGGGTTACTTCCCTTTTTCTTTTAATGCCACTAGGACCAGGTTGAGAGTCACTGGACCCCCTCTCTAACAAAAAATCTGTCCAGGGAGCTCTGTGTCTGGTGGTTCTTTAAAATGTCCTTAAAATGTAACAAGACATTGTCATTAAACATGTCGCATACATGGTGTGCAACATCTTGGTTTGGGTGATAATCATCCATAAAGCCTTGCACATCAGCCCATTTGTCACAGATCTCCCTAATCCTTGAAGAAGGCACCTTCTTCCATCTCGGTTCCACCTCCTCCTCCTCTTGACCATTTTCCTGACCTGTGGTCTCTTGTTGCAGTTGCTGTTGAAGCTCTTGCAGATCTTCAGTGGTTAACTCTTCATTGTGCTCCTCCACCAACTCTTCCACATCCTGGGTACAAACATCCAACCCCATGGACTTGCCCAGTTCCACAATTTCTTCCACAACAGGCTCAGGCTCAGGGTTCTGAGGCTCAGCCCCAAAACCTTCAAAATCTAGGACACAGTCTGGCCACAATTTTCTCCAGGCAGAGTTCAAAGTCCTGGTAGTCACTCCCTCCCAAGCCTTACCTATAAGTTTTACACAATGCAGGATATGGAAATGGTCTTTCCAAAACTCTTTTAGGGTCATGTCCATGTCTGTGGTTACATCAAAGCACTTTTGAAACATTGCTTTGGTGTAGAGTTTTTTAAAGTTGCAAATGACCTGCTGGTCCATGGGCTGGAGGAGAGGAGTGGTATTAGGGGGCAAGAACTTCACTTTGATGAACTCACAGCCCTGCACAATTTGCTCTGCCAAGTCTGGAGGATGACCAGGAGCATTGTCCATTATCAGGAGACACTTAAGTGGTAAATTATTTTCCTCAAGATATTTCTTCACACTGGGGCCAAACACGTTTTTGAACCAATCAAGGAAAATTTCCCTAGTGACCCATGCCTTACTGTTAGACTTCCACATCACACACAAATTAGACTTTTTGATACCACATCTGCCAAACACTCGGGGATTTTCAGAATGATACACCAGTAAAGGCTTCACTTTGCAATCACCACTGGCATTAGCACACATCATGAGAGTTAACATGTCTTTCATAGGCTTATGTCCTGGCTGTGCCTTTTCCTCCTTTGTAATGTAGGTCCTGTTTGGCATTTTCTTCCAAAACAGGCCTGTTTCGTCACAATTGAACACTTGTTGGGGTTGGAATTGTTCAGCCTCTATGTACCCCTGGAATTCCTGCACATATTTTTCAGCCGCACTTTTGTCACAACTGGCTGCCTCACCATGCCTCGCAACACTATGTATGCCACTTCGCTTCTTAAATCTGTCAAACCAGCCTTTGCTGGCTTTAAATTCGTTCACTTCATCACTCGTTGCAGGCATTTTCTTGACGAGATCATCATGCAACTGCCTTGCTTTTTCACATATTATTGCCAGCGTAACACTATCTCCTGCTAACTGCTAACTGTTTCTCGTTGATCCACACCAACAACAAAGTTTCCACGTGTTCCAGCACTTGAGATCTCTGTTTTGTGACCATACTTGCACCTTTCGCAACAACAGCATCCTTGATTTCCTTTCTCTTGGGCAAAATGGAAGAGATGGTGGAATGGGATTTGCCATAGAGCCTGGCCAGCTCAGTGACACGCACTCCACTTTCACATTTTGCTATCATCTTCTTCAATTCTACCGTATTTCTGACATTCTTTACCACATGCTTGGCACTAGGAGCTTTCTTGGGGCCCATGGTGGCTTATTTAGCAGTTGCAAGCACTAAAAACACTGGAATAATGACAATATACAGTGGTACCGGTGTCTGATGGTCCCCAAACTCACCCTTTATGTAAGTTTATTTTTCAAATGCTTTTGTAAGTGTAATTTTGGGGTCAAAGGACTAGTCTATTTTAACATTTCTTAAGGAGATAAATTGTTGTAATGGCACTTGAACAGCATTCTGGAATGAAAATATCGTAAACCGGGGTCCCCTGTATAGGCATGAATCGTGGTCGGGAATGTTCATGCTGAACATACACAGGCCATTGCTGGGCCACTCGACGGTCGACGATATGCGAACTCAGTGGCGCATCAGCATTTTAAAACTACCGTTTGGCGACACCGCGCGACACGGTTACTGTACAAACACATACAACAAATTTCCAAGAAATTCTCAGACAGTAGGCATATCAAAAATATGCTATTATGTGCCTCAATCAGCTCTCCTTGCACTATATCACTCACTCATCTACCCATATCTCACCTATGGAATCTGTGCATGGGGATCAACAACATTAAATCACATTAGACCACTCATAACCCAGCAAAAGGCTGCAGTCAGAATGATGATAAATTCCCACTCTAGACAGCATACTCCACCAATATTCAAAATTCTAAAACTACTCACCATAAAGAACATTCACACTTATTCTTGTGCCTACTACATACATAGAACTCTGCATTCTAATATAAACCCTCTGCTCAAAATTCTCCTCACCAACCTTAATAGGACCTATGACCACAACACTAGACACAGATCACTTTTTGATATACCCCGTGTCCATATCAACCTATGTAAGAATTCTATGCACATAAAGGGCCCCAGAATCTGGAATTCATTACCAATAAATACTAAAATAACCTTGTCTGAAAATCAATTTAAGACTCTACTCAAAAACCACCTACTCACCCTAAACTAAATACTCGTACTGTAAATTTGATCGATCTAATAAGACAAACTCACTCAGTTTCTCTAATATTATGTTCATAGTCTATAAGCCATTAGATTAAGCTGCCCCTAATGCCATGGCATGACAGTGGCTCTCCTTGCACTTCAATTTATGATTGTAATAACTTAACCTATGTAAACTAGCAACGAAATAAAATATTTGTATTTGTATTAGCAGGGAAGTCAGTGGTACCTTTAACCTCACTAACCACTGAAGTACACTCGTCCTGGAGAACAGTTAATTTATTTCCTACCTTCACATCTTCTCTATTAATCTTTCTTATCCTTCTTCCTGAATTGTGAACCACTTGCCACTTAAAGCGGCTGCCACTCTCACTGTTGGTAACCATTTCCTCCTCACCAGCACCAACCATCTCACACTCACTCCCAAATCCTCCTAGGTGAAGCTTCAGCCTTTTATTTTCCTCCTGAAGAAGTAGAACCACCTCCTTCAGCACTTTAACCTGAGGTTCTAAAACACTGCAGCTAGCCATGTGCTCGGTAACACCCCACGCTAATTCCCAGACAGCTTAGGACAGGTATGACCACACATGTATTTATCCAACCTAAATTTGAAACTACCCAAGGTTTTAAACAAACAAACAAACAAACAAACAAACAAATTTTATTTCATTGCAGGTTACATGGGTATTGGAAATTACAATGTAAATTGAGTGCAAGGAGAGCCACTGACATGCCATGGCATTAGGGGCAGCTTATTCTAGTCCTTAAAAACTAGGTACTTAATATTAGAGAAATTTATTGAGTTTATTCTAGTTAAAAATTATTTTCAAAATTACAATATGATGAAATTTTACTGTTTAAATTATTATATAATGATATTAGATCTTAGATTGTTACAGGTGTTAAGATTCTTGAATGATAATATGGAATTGAGATTATCTTAAGGAAAATAACATTGAGCATTTTTGACATTAACTTATAATATGAGTAGGGGGTAACATAATAGTAACATATTATTAAAAATTGAGATTATCGTATAGGAAAGTAACAATGAGCATTTTTCAAAGTAGTTTATAGCATGATCATTTAGGTTTGGGTGAGTAGGTGGTTTTTGAGTTGAGTCTTAAATTGATTTTCAGACAAGATTATCTTAATATTTACTGGTAATGAATTCCAGATTCTGGGGCCCTTTATGTGCATAGAATTTTTACATAGGTTGATATGAACACGGGGTATATCAAAAAGTGATCTGTGTCGTGTGTTGTGGTCATGGGTCCTATTAAAGTTGGTGAGGAGAGTTTTGAGCAGAGGGTTTATATTAGAGTGTAAAGTTTTATATATGTAGTAGGCACAAGAGTAAGTATGAATGTTCTTTACGGTGAGTAGTTTGAGACTTTTGAATATTGGTGGAGTATGCTGTCTAGAGTGGGAATTTGTTATCATTCTGACTGCGGCCTTTTGTTGTGTTATGAGTGGTCTAAGGTGATTTAACGTTGTTGATCCCCATGCACAGATTCCATAGGTGAGATACGGGTAGATAAGTGAATGATAGAGTGCAAGGAGAGCTGATTGAGGTACATAATAGCGTATCTTTGATAATATGCCTACTGTCTTGAGATTTTCTTGAAATTTGTTGTATTGTGTTTGGAATTTAAGGCTACTGTCAAGGTGGATTCCTAGGAATTTTCCCTCTGTGAGTCTTGTGATGGGTGTACCATTAAGTGTTATGTTAAGTGGAACATTTGTGACTTTGCTTCCAAACTGTATGAAGTAGGTCTTGTCAGTATTGAGAGTAAGCTTGTTAGTCGTCATCCATGTTGATATTTTCTGTAATTCGGCATTAACAGTGTTGGCCAGTATAACTGGATTTGGGTGAGAGAAGACATATGTTGTGTCATCTGCAAATAAAATGGGTTTGAGTAGTTGTGATGCATTCGGTAGGTCATTTATGTAAATGAGGAATAGGAGTGGCCCCAGGACACTTCCTTGAGGGACTCCGATTGTAATTGGTTGTGTGGAAGAGTTCTCTCCATTTGTGTACACGTATTGGCTTCTGTTGGTGAGGTATGATTTTAGGTAGTTGAGTGGGTGCCCCTTATACCATAGTGTGCTAATTTTGTGAGCAGTAAATCATGGTCGACTGTATCAAAAGCTTTGCGGAGATCAATGAAGATTCCCAGTGGGACTTCTTTTTCTCAAGTGCTGTATATATTAACTCCAACATGTGTGTAATAGCATCGTTTGTGCTCTTGTTTGTCCTGAATCCAAATTGACAGGGTTGAGTACATTGTGTGAGACGAGGTAGGAATAGATTTGTCTATGAATTAATTTTTCGAAGATTTTAGAAAGCAATGGTAAATTAGAAATTGGTCTATAATTATTCAGGTCTGTTTGATCACCTCCTTTGTGGATCGGGGTGACCCTAGCTATTTTGAGAATTGATGGAAAGGTAGAGGCTTCAATGGATTTATTGAATAGTGTTGCTATGATTGGTGACAGTACCTGTGAAGCTTTTTGTACATAAAAGTTGGTAGGCTGTTTATGTCTCCTGCCTTGTTTTTAAGGGTGTTGATTATGAGCGAGACTTCAATTGGGTTGGTAGGAGCTAGGAATAGCGTATTAGGGTAGGTGTTTGTGAGGTAGTCTGTTGGACGGGTGTTTGAGCTTGGGATTTTACTCGCTAGATTCTTTCCTATGGTGGAGAAGAAAACATTAAGTCTGTTTGCTGTCTCAGTAGGTGAGAGTAGGGTTCATCTGCTCTTGATAATTTGATGGTGTTGTTTTTCGCTATCTTATTATTTCCTAGAATTGCAGATAGGGTCTTCCAGGTCTTTTCATATCACCTTTTATGTTCTGGAGTCTGTTCTCATAATACAATTTTTTGATCTCCTTATCAGGCTGGTAAGGGTTGATGAGTAGCGTTTGGATTGTTCTCTGGTTATTAGACCCCCTTTTGTATTGTTTTTCATATTGGTGCCTTTTGTTAATGGATTTAAGGATGCTGGGTGTTAGCCAGGGATTGTTAAGTCTCTTAGCTGTGATCTGTTTAGTTTTTTAGGGCAATGTTTGTTATAGAGGTGGTGGGTTTTGTTAAGGAAATTCTTGATGCATTCATTAGTATCTGTATATGTTTCTAACTCATTATGCCAGTCAATGTTAATCATAGCTGTTATAAAGTTATTTACAGCTGACTCATTATGTAGTCTGAAGGTAACTTTTGTAATATCTAGGGGCAATTTACCAAGATTAGTTATGAGAAAGGTCGGATAGTGGTCTGTGGTGTTGTCTGTGATGATGCCTGATTTTAGAGGGGCTATAGTATTAGTCCAGATGTGGTCTAGTAGTGAGGTACTAGTCTCGGAGATTCTTGTAGGTTTTGATATTGTTGGTAGTAACAAGCAGTTGCTCATAGTGTTTGTGAATTCTGTTACTTGTGGGTCCTGGTCATGTAGGAGATTTATATTGAAGTCTCCTGTGAGCAGCAAATGGTCTTTGTTCATGTGTGCATCAGTTATTAGGTTACCTAGTTTTTCACTAAATTGGTGAATGTTTGACTGTGGTAATCTGTAGATGTTTATCACTGTGAGGGGTTTTTGCAGGTCTTTTGATTTAAATTTAGCTATAATATATTCTCCATGCTCATCCCTTATGCAAGAGTTATTGATACATTCAAGTTGATCTGAGTAATATATAGCTATTCCACCCTCGCTGATCTGTCCTGCAATTGTGAATGGCTGTGTAACCTGGGATGCCATAGACATCTGTAGTATCAGGCTTCAGCCAGGTCTCAGTGAGTGTGATGATTGACATATTGGTCTGGAGGGATTGGAGTAGTGCTGTGAGGTCATCATAATGTTTGCTCAAAGATCTAACATTGTAATTGAAGATAGTTATGTTATTGTTGGCTCTGAGTAATGTCTTTGCTTGATCTGCTGTGTAATAGTTACAGTTGCTGTTGGAATCATGTAAGTCATTTAATAATAGGTTGATATCAGGATCAATTCCTGTAATCATAAGATTTGATGTGATTCTATAACTAGACCTGAGAAGAATAGATAATACTAAACTTAATAATATGATACTAGAATAAATGCTTAGGAACTATTTGATTATTACAAAAGAGTTTTTATGAGGATAGTGAGGCTCAGGTTAGGGTGTGTAGGTGAGAGGGAGATTACTTATCAGTAAAAGTAGATCTTAGACAGGGATGTGTAATGTCATTATGGTTGTTTAACCCTTTCAGGGTTGACAGGCTCTCTCCCAAACTCGTTCTCAGGGTCGAAAAATTTTCGGAAAAAAAAATTATTTTTTCTTGTGAAATGATAGAGAATCTTTTTCCGATCATAATGATACCAAAAGTATGAAATTTGATGAAAAACTAATGGAATTATGCTCTCACAAATTTAGCAGTATCGATGATATTTACGCATTGGTGATTTCGCCCACTTTGAGCCCTATTTTCGGCCAATTCCCATGTTTCAGTCTACCAAAATTTGAGCTGCTTCGCTAGAATTCCATTTCTTTTATCAATTGAATACAAGAAACCGCCAATTTACCAATATGAACTACCAAATAAAGTGGTCAGAAATTGGCAATTTGGCCAATTTCACACAAATTTCAAAAGATGCCAATTTTAAAATAGGATCTAGAATAAAAAAGACAGACATTCCTGGTACTAAAATAACATTTTATCTGTTCATTAGTCACGTCTCCAGGCCCCTCTTACATTACTTTTGCTTTCCAAACTACTGGATCATTGTAAAAATGGTATAAATAATATCAGCGCACTTGTGCAAGAATATTAGACTCACCAGTTGATGTGTATTGGACACATGGCGTGATTTGTTTACTCTTGAACATTGGCAAAAACCGAACATTTTTGCTACTTTGCGTTCAGTTTCAAGGTACTTGTCATCGTGAAACCAATCAAAATTATCTCTATTTCTGTAATATATCTTCCATTCTATCAAATGACACCAAGAAAACGAGAATACAACCATAAATACCTTACGAAAATAGACTGCAAAGTCGCTGTTTTAAACCAAAAACACGGTCGTAGTTTTTTTCCTCATTACACACTGTGTGGTGCAGGATTTTTTTTATACTGCGCACACTGACCACAGAGACCCATTCTCTCATATCTAGGCCTACCAGCCTTTTTCCGCTTGATTTGAGGGCGTTAGAATTTAGGCGTACTTGTACGTACGTCAATAACCCTGGAATGGTTAACATATTTATAGATGGGATTGTAAAAGAAGTAAATGCTAGGGTGTTGGGGAGAGGGGTGGGATTAAAATGGGATTTGATACAGTTACTTTTTGCTGATGATACTGTGCTTTTGGGGGTTTCTAAAGAAAATTGCAAAGGTTAGTGGACGAGTTTGGGAGAGTGTGTAAAGATAGAAAGGTGAAAGTGAATATAGATAAGAGTAAGGTGATGAGGGTATCAAACAATTTAGATGAAGAAAAATTGGATATCACATTGGAGGGAGTATGGAAGAAGTGAATGTTTTCAGATATTTGTGAGTCGATTTGTTAGCGGATGGGTTTATGAAGGATGAGGTAAACCATAGAATTGATGAATGAAAAAAAGTGAGTGGTGCATTGAGGTATCAGTGGAGACAAAGAATGTTATCCATGGAGACAAAGAAGGGAGTTGCAGTCGCCTAGATGGGTTTGGGAGTGAGTGTAAGATGGTTGGTGCTGGTGAGGAGGAAATGGTTACCAACAGTGAGAGTGGCAGCCACTTTAATTGGCAAGTGGTTCACAATTCAGGAAGAAGAAAGATAAATAGAGAAGATGTGAAGGTAGGAAATAGATTCTCTGTTCTCCAGGACGAGTGTACTTAAGTGGTTAGTGAGGTTAAATGTACCACTGACTTCCCTGCTAATCAAGGTAAGAATATTCTGATTGTGGGAGACTCTCGGGTAAGATATATGGACCGTGCATTTTGTAACAGAGACAGGAAGGTCAGACAGAGGGTGTGCCTCCCAGGAGCTGGTATTGGTGACATAGTCAGCAGGTTGGATAATATTGTGTCAGGTAATGGGAACAAGCCCATTATCTGTCTTATTGCTGGTGGAAATGACATTGGGAAGGGCAGAAGACAGGTGCTACTAGATAAGTACAGGTCAGCCATAGAAGTACAGTGGACCCCCGGCTAACGAAAAAACTTCATCCCAGAAGCCTGCTCAAGTGCCATTACCGAACGAATTTACTTCCTTAAGAAATAATGTCACCTAGGTTAGTCTATTTCATACCCCCAAAAATACACTTCCACAAGCACTTACAATATTATGCTTACATAATTGTACAATTTTTGGGGTGTTCGTTAGCCGGGGGTCCACTGTACAGTCATCCCTCGGTTTTCGATTTTAATCCGTTCCAGATGGATCGGCTAAAACCAAAATCGGCAAAAACCAAAACTATTTTCCCCATAAGAAACAATGGAAATTCAATTAATCCGTTCCAGAAGTTTGGAAAAAAAAAATTTGGGGGGGCCTTAAAGATAGATTTACATGCACAAATAACAAACAAACAAACAAACAAATTTTATTTCATTGCAGGTTACATGGGTATCGGAAGTTACAATGTAAATTGAGTGCAAGGAGAGCCACTGACATGCCATGGCATTAGGGGCAGCTTATTCTAGTCCTTAAAAACTATGTACTTAATATTAGAGAAATTTATTGAGTTTATTCTAGTTAAAAATTATTTTCAAAATTACAATATGATGAAATTTTACTGTTTAAATTTTTATATGATGATATTAGATCTTAGATTGTTACAGGTGTTAAGATTCTTGAATGATAATATGGAATTGAGATTATCTTAAGGAAAATAACATTGAGCATTTTTGACATTAACTTATAATATGAGTAGGGGTAACATAATAGTAACATATTATTAAAAATTGAGATTATCGTATAGGAAAGTAACAATGAGCATTTTTCAAAGTAGTTTATAGCATGATCATTTAGGTTTGGGTGAGTAGGTGGTTTTTGAGTTGAGTCTTAAATTGATTATCAGACAAGATTATCTTAATATTTACTGGTAATGAATTCCAGATTCTGGGGCCCTTTATGTGCATAGAATTTTACATAGGTTGATATGAACACGGGGTATATCAAAAAGTGATCTGTGTCGTGTGTTGTGGTCATGGGTCCTATTAAAGTTGGTGAGGAGAGTTTTGAGCAGAGGGTTTATATTAGAGTGTAAAGTTTTATATATGTAGTAGGCACAAGAGTAAGTATGAATGTTCTTTACGGTGAGTAGTTTGAGACTTTTGAATATTGGTGGAGTATGCTGTCTAGAGTGGGAATTTGTTATCATTCTGACTGCGGCCTTTTGTTGTGTTATGAGTGGTCTAAGGTGATTTAACGTTGTTGATCCCCATGCACAGATTCCATAGGTGAGATACGGGTAGATAAGTGAATGATATAGTGCAAGGAGAGCTGATTGAGGTACATAATAGCGTATCTTTGATAATATGCCTACTGTCTTCGAGATTTTCTTGGAAATTTGTTGTATATGTGTTTGGAATTTAAGGCTACTGTCAAGGTGGATTCCTAGGAATTTTCCCTCTGTGAGTCTTGTGATGGGTGTACCATTAAGTGTTATGTTAAGTGGAACATTTGTGACTTTGCTTCCAAACTGTATGAAGTAGGTCTTGTCAGTATTGAGAGTAAGCTTGTTAGTCGTCATCCATGTTGATATTTTCTGTATTCGGCATTAACAGTGTTGGCCAGTATAACTGGATTTGGGTGAGAGAAGACATATGTTGTGTCATCTGCAAATAAAATGGGTTTGAGTAGTTGTGATGCATTCGGTAGGTCATTTATGTAAATGAGGAATAGGAGTAGCCCCAGGACACTTCCTTGAGGGACTCCGACTGTAATTGGTTGTGTGGAAGAGTTCTCTCCATTTGTGTACACGTATTGGCTTCTGTTGGTGAGGTATGATTTTAGGTAGTTGAGTGGGTGCCCCCTTATACCATAGTGTGCTAATTTTGTGAGCAGTAAATCATGGTCGACTGTATCAAAAGCTTTGCGGAGATCAATGAAGATTCCCAGTGGGACTTCTTTTTTCTCAAGTGCTGTATATATTAACTCCAACATGTGCTCTATGTGGCACTTACCTTTATTGAAGACTGATGTTGCTGGATGGAAGAGAGGGAGGAGGGGAGAGGGAAGAGACCCTATTTTTTGGAAGGGGAATCCTTCCATAAGCAATTAGGTACCAAGTCCTTATCCGGGGTCACTTCCCTGCATGCCTGCTACACTCCCTCCCTGCCTGCTACACTCCCTCCCTGCCTGCTACACTCCCTCTCTGCCTGCTACACTCCCTGCATACCTGCTACACTCCCTGCATACCTGCTACACTCCCTGCATACCTGCTACACTCCCTGTATACCTGGTACACTCCCTGCATACCTGCTACACTCCCTGCATACCTGCTACACTCCCTGCATACATGCTACACTCCCCACATACCTGCTACACTCCCTGCATACCTGCTACACTCCCTGCATACCTGCT
The DNA here is from genome assembly GCA_009830355.1 of Cherax destructor. NCBI lineage: Eukaryota > Metazoa > Arthropoda > Malacostraca > Decapoda > Parastacidae > Cherax > Cherax destructor. The sequence goes on along the minus strand of WNWK01009339.1, from coordinate 41,315 downwards.
ACACTCCCTGCATACCTGTTACACTCCCTGCATACCTGCTACACTCCCTGCATACATGCTACACTCCCTGCATACCTGCTACATTCCCTGCATACATGCTACACTCCCTGCATACCTGCTACACTCCCTGCATACCTGTTGCACTCCCTGCATACATGCTACACTCCCTGCATACCTGTTACACTCCCTGCATACATGCTACACTCCCTGCATACATGCTACACTCCCTGCATACATGCTACACTCCCTGCATACCTGCTACACTCCCTGCATACATGCTACACTCCCTGCATACCTGCTACACTCCCTGCATACCTGTTACACTCCCTGCATACATGCTACACTCCCTGCATACATGTTACACTCCCTGCATACTTGTTAGACTCCTTGCATACATGCTACACTCCCTGCATACATGTTACACTCCCTGCATACATGCTACACTCCCTGCATACCTGCTACAATCCCTGCATTCATGCTACACTCCCTGCATACATGTTACACTCCCTGCATACATGCTACACTCTCTGCATACATGTTACACTCCCTGCATACATGTTACACTCCCTGCAAACATGCTACACTCCCTGCATACATGTTACACTCCCTGCATACCTGCTACACTCCCTGCATACATGCTACAATCCCTGCATTCATGCTACACTCCCTGCATTCATGCTACACTCCCTGCATACCTGCTACACTCCCTGCATACCTGCTACACTCCCTGCATACCTGCTACACTCCCTGCATGCCTGCTACACTCTTAAACTCCATCGTGTTTCTCACTTTCTTTACCAAAGGACTGGCACTTGGAGCTTTCTTTGGGCCCATGGTAGCTTATTTAGTAGTCACACACAATAATCAAGGGCCAAAAACAATGAATAGTTAATAAATGTTTTGTATGAACTCCTGGGATGATGTTCACTCAAGCATAAACAATGCTAGACTGCGTGACAATGTGCGTGGGAGGTGTGTGGGTGGCGGGCCTACGGCCTTTGTATGTGCGCGGCACTGGTGTACAGGTTCCGTACCATCGGCGAAAACTGAGACAATTTTTCCACGAAAAAAGTGATCGAAAACCAAAATCGGTGAAAACTGAGACAATCGAAAACCAAGGGATGACTGTAGTTAGGTCTAAGGGATGGATCCCAGTCATATGTAGCATTTTGCCTAGAAAGGATGTGGGCAATGAATGGATGTCTAGGGCAATTCGCTGGCTAGACAGCTACTGCAAGGAACTTGCAATTCCATTCATTGATAACTGGGACAAATTCTATGGCAAACGTGATATGTATGCAAGGGATGGGGTTCATCTCTCTGGGGCTGGAGTGGTTGCATTAGCCGATTCGATTAAGGGGATCATTGGAGACTTGTCTAGGACTTTAAACTGATAGATTATAGAGGTATGGGTGTTTGTGGGAAACAATCAGGCTGTATTATTAGGCCTGGAAACAGCAGATATTACCAAGATACCTCAGGGATATGTTTAAAAGACAATATTCAAAATAAAGTTGCTAGTAAAGGCAAAGCAATTGATCAACAAACAAAGAGAGATAGTAGAGGGCAACGAGTGACAAGCTCCCTTAAGGTTTACTATACAAATAGTAGGAGTCTAAGAAATAAGATTAATGAGCTAAGATTACTTGCAAGTGCAGGTAATATAGATATTATTGCTATAACTGAGACCTGGTTCAACCTGAAAGATAGAGAAATGCCTTCCGAGTGCAACATACAGGGTTATAAACTATTCCACACTGATAGGGTCAACAGGAAGGGTGGTGGAGTGGCGATGTATGTCAGAGATAATTTAAATTGTTGTGTTAGACAAGACATAATATTAGAAACATCGGACACAGAATCTGTTTGGCTACAGTTTCTCGATGGTCGTGAAAAATTAATTTTGGGTGTGATTTACAGGCCCCCAAGCCTGGATAGGGAGCACAGTAAGCTGCTATGGGACGAAATTCATAAGGCGTCTAGATATGAAAATGTTGTGTTAATGGGAGATTTAAACTTTAGACAAATTGATTGGAACAGTGTGACAGGTAATCTTGAGTCTAGTGACTTTCTTGATACGGTTCAGGATTGTTTTTTAAAACAGTTTGTGACAGAACCAACTAGAGGTAGCAACTTGCTTGATTTGGTTCTTGCCAACAAAGAATCACTAATTAATAATCTTGAGGTTAATAAATAGCTTGGGGAAAGCGATCACAAATCACTTAGTTTCAATGTATCATGGAATTACCCAGGTAACTGCAATCAAGTCCCTGTTCCAGACTTTCGCTTAGCTGACTTCATGGGGGCTGAGAAATTACCTAGGTGGGCTAAATTGGGATGACCTGACTATGGGTCAGGTAGGTGGTTTTGGTTGCCAATATGACGTTTTCCAAAGCGTAGTTCTAGCTGCCCAGACAACTTTTGTTCCTAGTAGGGAAATTAGATCTAACAAAAATGATCCTAAATGGATGAACAATAGATTAAAACATCTCATTGGTCAAAAGAGAGGCATATATAGGCATATAAAAAGAGGGGATGAACGGATAAGAAATCAATATTTTCAATTAAAGAAATAAATAAAAAAAGGAATAAGAAAAGCAAAAAGGGATTATGAGGCTAAGGTCGCAAGGGATTTGAAGACTAACCCAAAAGGGTTCTTTCAGGTATACAGAAGTAAGATTAGGGACAAGATAGGCCCACTTAAGAGTAACTCAGGACAGATCACGGACAGTGATAAGGAGATGTGAAATTTTCAATACTTATTTCCTCTCAGTTTTTACTTAGGAAGATACTAGCGGAATTCCAGAAATAATAAATTATGTTGGGGTAACTAGTGACATGGTCCTCAGACAAATAGAGAAATTAAAACCTAACAAATCCCCAGGCCCTGATGAACTGTTTGCAAGATTTTTAAAGGAATGTAAAGGGGAACTTAGCAAACCTTTATCAAATCTTTTCAATATACATATCACTACAAACTGGCATAGTGCCAGACAAGTGGAAAAGGGCAAATGTAATACCTATTTACAAGGCAGGTGAAAGGTCCTTAGCTTCGAACTATAGACCAATAAGCCTTACCTCCATAGTTGGTAAATTTATGGAATCAATAATTGCCGAGGCAATTCGTAGCCATCTTGAAAAGCATAAATTGATTAATGAATCTCAACACGGTTTTACTAAGGGGCGTTCCTGTCTTACGAATTTACTAACTTTTTTCACTAAGGTGTTTGAGGAGGTAGATCATGGTAATGAATATGATAGTGTATATGGACTTCAGTAAGGCTTTTGATAAAGTTCCACATCAGAGGCTACTGAAGAAACTTAAGACACACGGAATAGGAGGAGAAATTTTTTCCTGGGTAGAGGCATGGTTGACAAATAGGCGGCAGAGAGTTTGCATAAATGGAGAGAAATCAGAATGGGGGCACGTCTCAAGCGGTGTTCCACAGGGGTCAGTTTTGGGCCCCCTGTTGTTTACAATTTACATAAACGACATAGATGAGGGAATAAATAGCAACATAAGCAAATTTGCTGATGACACCAAAATAGGCCGTCCAATTCATTCTAATGAGGACATTAGAGCACTCCAGGATGATTTGAATATCCTGATGCAGTGGTCGGAGAAGTGGGAGATGCCGTTTAATGTAGACAAATGCAAAGTTCTAAATGTTGGGCAGGACAATAACCATGCCACATATAAACTGAATAATGTAGATCTTAATACTTGTGATTGTGAGAAGGATTTAGGAGTTCTGGTTAGTAGTAATATGAAACCAAGACAACAGTACATAAGTGTTCGCAATAAAGCTAACAGAATCCTTGGCTTCATATCAAGAAGTATAAATAATAGAAGTCCTCAGGTTATTCTTCAACTCTATATATCTTTGGTTAGGCCTCATTTAGATTATGCTGCACAGTTCTGGTCACCGTATTACAGAATGGATATAAATGCACTGGAAAACGTACAGAGGAAGATGACAAAGTTGATCCCATGTATCAGAAATCTTCCCTATGAGGATAGACTGAGGGCCTTGAATTTGCACTCTTTAGAAAGGCGTAGAATTAGGGAGGATATGATTGAGGTGTATAAATGGAAAACAGGAATAAATAATGGGGATGTAAATAGCATGCTGAAAATATCCAGCCAAGACAGGACTCGCAGCAATGGTTTCAAGTTGGAAAAGTGCAGATTCAGGAAGGATATAGGAAAGCACTGGTTTGGTAATAGAGTTGTGGATGAGTGGAACAAACTCCCGAGTACCGTCATAGGGGCTGGGATGTTGTGTAGTTTTAAAAATAGGTTAGATAAATACATGAGTGGGTGTGGGTGGGTGTGAGTTGGACCTGACTAGCTTGTGCTACTAGGTCAGATGCCGTACTAATTCCTTAAGTGGAAGTGACCTGACTACCTAGAGTTTACCTGGAGAGGGTTAACTCCAGGTAGGGTGCGTGTGGGTGTGAGTTGGTTCTGACTAGCTTGTGCTACTAGGTCAGATGCCGTGCTCCTTCTTTAAGTGAATGTAACCTGACCTGGCTGGGTCGGGGCATTGGCTTAAGCCGGTTGGAGACTTGGACCTGTCTCGCATGGGCCAGTAGGCCTGCTGCAGTGTTCCTTCTTTCTTATGTTCTTATATAAAAGAGTATAGTGGTACCAACACTTGTATGGGTGTGAACCATGGGTTGTAAATGCTGCAGCGAGGAGGTGGCTGGAGGCAGTGGAGATATCGTGTCTTAAGGGCAATGTGTGGTGTAAATGTTATGCAGAGAATTCATAGCGTGGAAATTAGAAGTTGGTGTGGAGTTACTAAAAGTATTAGTCAGAGGGCTGAAGAGGGGCTGTTGAGGTGGTTTGGTCATTTAGAGAGAATGGAACAAAGTAGAATGACTTGGAGAGTGTATAAATCTGTTAAGGAAAGAAGGTGAGGTAGGGGTTGTCCCCTACCTCACCTATAAATAATAATAATAATAATAATAATAATAATAATAATATTTTTATTTGGACATGATACAAAGAATTACATTTGGTTATTGAGATTACATGAGGTGTACATGCCAAAAGCCCCTAGTATGCAGGGCATTTTGGGCAGACTTAAAATTAACTTAAAACTAAATTGTAAGAATTTTTGTAGATAGTATACAATGAGTAAAGGTGAGTATTTAAGCTATGAAATTTGAACATAGTTTTGTACTTTTGTCTTCATTATAAAATTAATTAAATCAGATTAAACAAATTAAAGCAATAATAATAATAAAATAATAAAAAGTTATGGTTGATAATTTATAAAATAAGTAAAGTTGCATATCTAAGTTTTAAAGTTTGAATATAAGTTGAACATATCAATTAATTGTAGCAATTTATTGCAGCAATGCAACTAATTGAGTGAGATAACAATTTAAAACAATTAATTGCATTGCAGTTAGTGAGTAAGTAATGTAAGTTAGTAATGTAAGTGTTGTGGGAATAATTAGCTAAGTAAGTACAGTGGACCCCGAGTTTCGTAAACCCGGAAATCGTACATTTATGTAAGTATAATATTGTAAGTGCTTGTGGAAAAGTATTTTTGGGGGTCTGAAATAGACTAACCTACGTGACATTTTTCCTTAAGGGAGTAAATTCGTTCGGTAATGGCACTTGAGCAGACTTCAGGAGTGAAGTTTTTACGAAACTCGGGGGTCCACTGTATTATTCATAACAGGTTTTACATTCATTCATTCGTTCATTCATACATTACATTGACTTTAAAGTCAGGTTTACGTTAAGTGATTATTCTACTTTGCTGGGAATGGTTGATATGGAGCAATTAGCTTTGGGTGAGAAGGTGGTTTTTTAGCATCATTTTGAATTGGGGTACAGGTAGGGTTTCTTTGGCAATGACAGGTAATGAATTCCAAATTTTCGTGCCTTTTATGTGCATTGAGTTTTTACATAGTGTTAGGTGGACACGGGGAACATCGAGGAGTGATCTGTGTCTAGTGTTATGGTCATGTGTCCTGTTAAAATTAGTAAGGAGAAGTTTGAGTGGTGGGTTAATATCTGCATAGAGTGTTCTATGTATGTAATAGGCACAGTAAAAAGTATGGATGTCTTGTATGGTGAGTAAGTTTAGGTTTTTGAATATTGGTGGAGTATGTTGCCTGGAGTGAGAATTTGTTATCATTCTAACTGCTGCCTTTTGTTGTGTTATTAGTGGTCTGAGATGAGTTATTGATGTAGAGCCCCATGCGCAGATTCCATAGGTGAGGTAGGGGTAAATGAGTGAGTGATATAGGGTAAGGAGAGCTGGTTGTGGAACATAGTACCGTATCTTGGATAGTATTCCCACGGTCTTTGAGACTTTCTTGGAGATTTGTTGTATATGTGTCTGAAATTTGAGGCCACTGTCAAGATGTATTCCTAAGAATTTTCCCTCTGTGAGTTTTGTGATAGGGGACCCGTTTATCATTATGTTAAGTGGTGCGTTTGTAGCTCTGTTCCCAAACTGGATAAAATAGGTTTTATCAATATTGAGAGTAAGTTTGTTGGTCATCATCCAGGTAGATATTTTCTGCAATTCAGTATTTGCAGTGTTGGCTAGTGTGTCTGGGCTTGGAGAGATAACGTATGTAGTGTCATCTGAGTAGGTTTGAGATTGGACATTTGGTAGAGTGGAACAAACTCCCGAGTACCGTCATAGATGCTAAGACGTTGTGTAGTTTTAAAAATAGGTTAGATAAATACATGAGTGGGTGTTGGTGGGTGTGAGTTGGACCTGACTAACTTGTGCTACTAGGTCAGATGCCTTAAATGGAAGTGACCTGACTACCTGGAGTTTACCTGGAGAGGGTTAACTCCAGGTGGTCGTGTCTAAGGCGGGGAGTGATGGACGTGCCTCGCATGGGTCAGTAGGCCTCCTGCAGTGTTCCTTTTTCTTATGTTCTTATGTGTCTCATAAAACTTAATGTATGAATAAAGACAAAAGTTTGCGACCACTGTCAGCCTCAGAATTATCTCTGAGTTACCAGACCCGGCCACGTGGAGGCCAGTGGTTCGTCTTTAAGGTCCATCCATCCATTTGCTGTGTTTTTTGACGCTTTCCCCAGGTCCATGTGTCCAGGAGTCCATCTGTGTCCCCTCAGATATTCTCCCTTCCACACTTCCCCAAGGTCTACCTCAACAACCAGCATCCTCGTCTTTCCCAGGTCCATGTGTCGAGGTGTCCATCTGTCCGCCTTCAGATATTCTCCCTTTCCCACTTCCCCAAGGTATCATCGCCTTTCCCAGGTCCATGTATCCAGGAATCCATCCGTGGGCACCCGGATGTCTCCCCTTCCTCACTTACCTTAGGTTATCTTCTAGTCTCAGCCTTCCCCAGGTTATGTATCCCGAAGTCAGCTCAGCCACCCCCAGTGATCTAGCTGGATGAGAACGTGGCCTTGTCTAGCTGGTCTACGGTTGAGACTGTCCAGGTGGGTGGAATTACTGGAGGTGACACACAGAAAACTGCGTCCAGTAATTACACCCACCAAGACAGCCACGACCGTACACCAGCTAGACGCAGCCAAGCTACCCTCCAGTTCCCCCACCAAGGTGAGGCCATTCAATGAAATTTTGGGAGTCCTGTTTATGTTGTACGATTTATATACATTAAATATAGTTTTTTGTACTTAATAAGCAGTGTTTATAATAAGAGTGTTTGTGAATGTTTTATGTGTGGATGAGTGTTGGTGTGTTAATGTGTGTGTCCACCTCCACCAGCATTGTAATAAGTGCTGATCTTCATATTTTTATTTAGTTATTTGTCTTATGTATTTGCAAGACGAGCAGTTACCAGCGCCGCGCACAAAGGAAATAAGTCACTTTATCTGACTTTTTTTTGGGTTATCCTGGGTAATTTACATATACGTTACTAAGTATGATAATCTGCGTAACTGTTTTTACATGTACATGTACACGCGCGCGTTAGAGTGTAGTGGGACACAAGGCTCCGTGAATCTTAGTGTTTTTAGGTGGTACATTAGCTGCTAGAGAAGCCAGTGGTAGTGACAGTGGTAGTGACAGTGGTAGTGACAGTGGTAGTGACAGGGTCAGTGAACAACCCTACAAGTGATAACCAAAGTTATTAACTAAAAAAATGCGAGAGAAAGCCTGAAATTACAAAGAAAATTTGAAAGTGCCAAATCGTTTGAGGCCTAGCAGGCACTGTTGCCACACGGGTACAAATATATATACGAAGTATAAAGCGAGTGACGAAAGTTAAAAGGTCAAGAGTTAAGAGAGGTTGGTTAACAAGCAACATGTGGGGTAGTATACAGCGAGAGTGACCAAGTTAACAAGAAAACGAAGAAAAGAAAAAAAAAAAAAAAAAATATATAACCAGGGAAGGTGGCAGGCAGTAGGCCTCCTCCAGGAAGTGGTGACGTCATAGGTTGGGTATCATTATAAATAAGTGTAACGTACCAAAAGTGAAGAGTAATTTACAAAAGTGAAAATACTTGAGGAACGTGTGGTGTATGAGCATAAATGGATATACTTTATCATGGGTGAAGGATTTCGAAGAAAGTCTTAGAGGTCAATGCAGTACGACAACAAGGAGGCAGAAGCAGAACTTGTCCACCACCACTGCCAGCCGCAAGTACACTCGCCTAGTTTTGGTTGCATGTTGTGTCAGAAGTACTGGTCTCTGACACTGGTAGCTAAGGGTCACTCACTCCTGCCAGCTATTACCTGAACTAGAGTAAAAACAACATTGATAAGGTGGAGATAGGATTGATGAATGTGTGGGAAACTAGTGAGGGACATCAAACACACACACACACACATACACACACACACACACACACACGGGTTTAGGCACTGTAGAGCTGAGTAGAGTATCATAACTTTTAGATTTACTAGTATTAGTAAATATAAGTAAATATAAATATAAGTATTAGTAAATAGAAGTGAGGAGTATTTTCTGGGACACAAACATAGATGCGCGGGCATACAGACACACGCACAAGGGTTTCACACCTTCTGAAAGCTGATATGACACATCCTCTCTCCCTCCCTCTTAAACCATATACACACACACATACATACAATAATAATCCATACATACAATAATAATTCAACTGATAGTAATTTTAAGCTCACATAGACAGTGACAAGGAAACCAAGGGATTGGGTACATTGGCAGTACATACGTGGGTACATAAGGACAGTAAGGATACATAACGACTAACGTGGGTAGACAGCCCCCTACCACCATTCCCCTGCCTCTATCACCTCCCCTCACTCATCCCCCTCTCCCTCTTCCCTTCCCAGACCTTTCCGCTCTTCCACCCACCCACTTCCCTACACTCTCACTCTACCTCTCACTCTACCTCACACACTCCCTTGCCCCCTGACTCTCTCCCCCTCTCTTACACTCTCACACTCACACACTCTCACATTCAATCTCTCTCTCTCACACACACTCACTATCTCACACACTATATCCCCATCTCTCTCTTCCCACCTCTCTCTCTCTCCCTATCTCTCTCTGTTGCCCCATCTCTCTCCCCATCTCTCTCTCTCCCTCTCCCCAGCTCTCCCTCTCTCATCTGTCTCCCCATCTCTCTCCCTCTCCCCATCCATCTCTCTCCCCAGCTCTCCCTCCCTCCCCATCTCTCCCTCTCTTATCTCTCTTTCTCTACCCTTCCCCCCCCCTTCTCCTGGTCCCCGAATCCTCTCTCTCTCTCTCTCTCCCCACCTCTGCATATCTCTCCTCCACCCTTCTCCCTCTAGTCCCCAAATCATCTCTCTCTCTCTCCCCATCTCTCTCCCTCTACCCATCCCTCTCTCCCCATCTCCTTCCCCATCTCTCCCTCTCTTCTTATCTCACTTTCTCTACCCTTCCCTCCCCCTCTCCTAGTCCCCAAATCCTCTCTCTCTCTCCCCACCTCTGCATATCTCTCCTTCTCCACCCTTCCCTCCCCCTTCTCCCTCTAGTACCCAAATCCTCTCTCTCCCCATCTCTACCTGTCTCCCTTCTCTCTCTAGTCCCCTAATCCCCCTCTCTCTCTTTATCTACCTCTCCCCTTCCTCTTGCACTCCCCCAAAAAAAAAAAAAAAAAAAAAAAAAATGGTGGTAGGGACTCGCAGGACCCAGGGACCAGAGGAGAACGGCTCTGGTAAGGAAGAATGGATGAAAGAGCAGTGCAAAAGGATGGAACAAGAGTGGGAGAGAAAACTAGGAGAGCTTTCTGCAAAGATGGAGAGAGAGCTTTCTGTGAAACTGGAAAAGAGGTTGGAGGAGGAGAAGAAGAACTGGGAGGCACAAGCTGAAGATGCAGTAGCCAGGATAAGGGGCCTAGAAGATGAGGTAAACAGGCTGAAGCAGGTTACAGGGGTATTGACCAGTAAAGACACAGCATCAAGGGGGCCCATCGGGAAGGAAGATGTAACTTATGCTACGGCCGTATCTGCCTACCAAGCAGGGCCAAGGAGCGAAGGGGGTGAGCAGCTGAGAGCAGGTGGAGAGGGGAATAGGGCAAATGCAGAGGAACGATCATGCCACCAAGAGCAACAGGAAAAAAGAAGGGAGAAACAGGAGCCTGAGCTGCGGAGGGAAAGGCAATGGGAGGAGGAGAGGGCAAAGGCAGTGTTTATTCATGGGCTGAAGGAGAGTGAGGGAAGGACACACACTGAAAGACGGCAGGCAGAAAGAAAAGAGATTGAGAGCATACTCAAAGAAATAGGTGAAGAAGACATGTCCGAGATTGTAAATTTTCAGAGAATAGGGGTACTCGAAGGGGAGAAAACGACCGCTCAAGCTGATTCTCAGGACAGAAACAGAGAGAGACAGAATCCTCCAAGAGAAACCACGATTGAAGGAAACGGAAGAATACAGGAGGGTGTTCCTAGACCGGGACAGAACAAAAACAGAACGACAGCAGCTGAGGGAGAGGACACAAAGGCGAAAGGAGCGAGGAGGAGGGACAAGGACAGAATCAGTAGAGGACAACCAGAGCAGGGCGGAGCAACAAGAACAAGCACACACAGAACCATCCCAAACACCCAACAACCAAGCACACTATCCCAACACAAACTACAACCAACAATCTCAGCCCCCACCCAACACTCCACTATAGAATCCCACAGTACACCACCAGGTCCCCACCCTCACAGACCCCCCAAAACACAGTAGTAGAGAGGAAACTGAAGGTATGGTACACCAATGCTGATGGAATAACAAATAAGTGGGAGGAGTGGCACGAAAGAGTCAAAGAGGCATCACCGGACATAATAGCTCTCACAGAAACCAAGCTCACAGGTATGATAACAGATGCCATCTTTCCAATGGGATACCAGATCCTGAGGAAAGACAGAGGGAACAGAGGGGGTGGAGGAGTGGCACTGCTGATCAAAAACCGATGGGATTTTGACGAGATGGAGAGAGGAGACAGAGGAGAAGCTGTGGATTACATAGTAGGGATGCTACAGTCTGGAGGTCCCAAGGTGGTAATTGCAGTGATGTATAACCCACCACAGAACAGCAGGAGGCCAAGGCAAGAGTATGATGAGAGTAACAGAGCGATGATTGACACACTGGCAGAAGTGGCCAGAAGGGCTCGCGCGAGCAGGGCGAAGCTACTGATCATGGGTGACTTCAACCATAAGGAAATTGATTGGGAGAACTTGGAGCCACATGGGGGCCAAGAAACGTGGAGGGCTAAGATGCTGGAGGTGGTACTGGAAAATCTCATGTACCAACACGTAAGGGACACTACCAGAGAGAGAGAAATGACGAACCAGCGAGACTGGACCTAGTATTCACCCTGAGTAGTGCAGATATTGAGGACATCACACATGAAAGCCCCCTTGGGGCCAGTGATCATATGGTTCTAAGTTTCGAATACATAGTAGAGTTACAAGTGGAGGGGAAGCAGGAAGGGCTGCACAAATGAAGCCAAACTACAAGAAAGGTGACTATGTGGGCATGAGGAACTTCCTGCACAGAGTTCAGTGGGACAGAGAGATGGCAGGGAAGTCAGTAGACGAGATGATGGAATATATGACAACAATTTGCAAGAAAGCTGAGGAGAGGTTTATACCCAAGGGTAACAGGAGAAGCGAAAAAGACAGGATGAGCCCATGGTTCACCCAAAGGTGCAGGGAAGCCAAAACCAAGTGTGCAAGGGAATGGAAGAGGTACAGAAGGCAAAGAACCCCGGAGAATAAGGAGAGCAGTCGTAGAGCCAGAAATGAATATGCACAGATCAGAAGGGAGGCCCAAAGACAGTACGAGAATGACATAGCAGCGAAAGCCAAATCTGACCCAAAGCTGCTGTACAGCCACATCAGGAGGAGAACAACAGTCAAGGACCAGGTGATCAGGCTGAGGAAGGTAGGAGGGAGGTCACAAGAAATGACCGGGAAGTGTGTGAGGAGCTCAACATGAGATTCAAAGAGGTGTTCACAGAGGAGATAGAAGGGCCTCCAGAAAGGAGGAGAGGTAGGGTACACCATCAGGTGCTGGACACAATACACACAAATGAGGAGGAAGTGAAGAGGCTCCTAAGCGAGCTAGATACTTCAAAGGCGATGGGGCCAGATAACATCTATCCATGGGTCCTGAGAGAGGGAGCAGAGGAGCTATGTGTACCCCTAACAACGATCTTCAACACATCTATCGAAACAGGGCAACTACCTGAGGTTTGGAAGACAGCAAATGTAGTTCCAATTTTTAAAAAAGGAGACAGGAACGTAGCACTAAACTACAGACCAGTGTCACTGACATGTATTGTATGCAAGGTCATGGAGAAGATAGTCAGGAGAAGGGTGGTTGAGCACCTAGAAAGGAATGAGCTTATCAACGACGGCCAACACGGTTTCAGGGACGGGAAATCCTGTGTCACAAACCTACTGGAGTTCTACGACAAGGTGACAGCAATAAGGCAAGAGAGAGTGGGGTGGGTAGATTGCATATTCTTGGATTGTAAGAAGGCGTTTGACACAGTTCCACACAAGAGATTAGTGCAGAAGCTGGAGGACCAGGCAGGGGTAACAGGGAAGGCACTACATTGGATCAGGGAATACCTGTCAGGAAGACAGCAGCGAGTCATGGTACGTGGCGAGGTGTCAGAGTGGGCGCCGGTGACGAGCGGGGTTCCACAGGGGTCAGTCCTGGGACCAGTGCTGTTTCTGGTATTTGTGAACGACATGACGGAAGGAATAGACTCCGAAGTGTCCCTGTTTGCAGATGATGTGAAGTTGATGAGAAGAATTCAATCGGACGAGGACCAGGCAGAACTACAAAGGGATCTGGACAGCCTGCAAGTCTGGTCCAGCAACTGGCTCCTGGAGTTCAACCCCACCAAGTGCAAAGTCATGAAGATTGGGGAAGGGCAAAGAAGACCGCAGACGGAGTACAGCCTAGGGGGCCAGAGACTGCAAACCTCAATCAAGGAAAAAGATCTTGGGGTGAGTATAACACCAGACACATCTCCTGAGGCGCACATCAACCAAATAACTGCTGCAGCATATGGGCGCCTAGCAAACCTAAGAACAGCATTCCGACATCTTAATAAAGAATCGTTCAGGACCCTGTACACTGTGTACGTTAGGCCCATATTGGAGTATGCAGCACCAGTTTGGAACCCACACCTAGCCAAGCATGTGAAGAAGCTCGAGAAAGTGCAAAGGTTTGCAACAAGACTAGTCCCGGAGCTAAGAGGTATGTCCTACAAGGAGAGGTTAAGGGAAATCGACCTGACGACACTGGAGGACAGGAGAGATAGGGGAGACATGATAACAACATATAAGATACTGAGAGGAATTGACAAAGTGGACAGAGACAGAATGTTCCAGAGATGGGACACAACAACAAGGGGACACAGATGGAAGTTGAAGACTCAGATGAATCACAGAGATGTTAGGAAGTATTTCTTCAGTCACAGAGTTGTCGGGAAGTGGAATAGTTTAGGAAGCGATGTAGTGGAGGCAGGCTCTATACATAGCTTTAAGCAGAGGTATGATAAAGCTCATGGCGCAGGGAGAGTGACCCAGTAGCGGCCAGTGAAGAGGCGGGGCCAGGCGCTTTGAATCGACCCCTGCAACCACAACTAGGTGAGTACAACTAGGTGAGTACAGCTTCTGGCTTCACCATCATTCATACATGCACAAAACTACGCACGTGCGCGCGCACACACACACACACACAGCCCCGGTGGCCTAGTGGTAAAGCTCTCGCTTCACGCACGGAGGGCCCGGGTTCTATTCCCGACGGGGCGGAAACATTTCGAAGTGTTTCCTTACACACACACTCACACACATACATACAACAGGCCTAGTGTCAAATCGACATGTGCCTAGGACAAAATGGTAACTAACTAACACACACACACACACACATGTATAAAACACACTCATTGCCTCTTACGCTAATATGCATGTAATCACAAATACATACATACACACACACACACATACGCACGTCCCCCTCTCCCACACACACTCACATGTACACAAATTTGTACCCTTCCATATATGCACTTTCCGTAACGGTTGTTAAAATTATGTTGGTCTTTTCAAAATAAAATCGAAAACTTGGAGGCAGAAAAAAATCAGACTTCCTCAATGTTCAGGAATTCAGGAAGTTTATATATTTCAATATTCTGATGAAGAATCTTGGTTTTCGGTATTTTAAGACAGACATTAAGAATGGTGTGAAAAGTTACTAGTTTTAGACACTTGTGGGTAAGGTAAAGAAGACAATAAAGCTCATGGAGCAGGGAGAGAGAGGACCTAGTAGCAATCAGTGAAGAGGCGGGGCCAGGAGCTATGACTCGACCCCTGCAACCACAAATAGGTGAGCAAATAGGTGAGTACACACACACACACACACACACACACACACACACACACACACATTTTCCTGGACTGCAGGAAGGCCTTCGACACAGTTCCCCACATGAGATTAGTAAAGAAGTTGGAAGAACAAGCATGTATAACAGGAAGGGCACTGGAATGGATCAGGGAATACCTCACAGGGAGGCAACAACGGGTCATGGTGCGTGATGAGGTATCACAGTGGGCGCCTGTGACGAGCGGCGTACCGCAGGGGTCAGTCCTAGGACCAGTGTTATTCTTGGTATATGTAAATGACATGACGGATGGGATAGACTCAGAAGTGTCTCTATTCGCGGATGATGTGAAATTAATGAGGAGAATCACATCGGAAGAGGACCAAGCAGGACTTCAAACAGACCTGGACAAGCTTGACATCTGGTCTAGCAACTGGCTTCTCGAATTCAATCCCACCAAATGCAAAGTCATGAAGATCGGAGAAGGGCAAAGAAGACCGCTGACAGAGTACAGGCTAGGCGGACAAAGGCTACAAACCTCGGCAAAGGAGAAAGACCTTGGGGTGAGTATAACGCCAAGCACATCTCCGGAGGCACACATCAACCAGATAACTGCGGCAGCATATGGGCGACTTTCAAACCTAAGATTAGCGTTCCGTTACCTTAACAAGGAATCGTTCAAGACACTGTACACCGTGTACGTCAGGCCCATACTAGAATATGCAGCACCAGTCTGGAACCCACACCTGGTCAAGCACGTAAAGAAACTAGAGAAAGTGCAAAGGTTTGCGACAAGGTTAGTTCCACAACTCAGGGGTCTGTCCTATGAAGAAAGGTTGAGGGAAATAGGACTAACAACACTGGAGGAAAGAAGGGTCAGAGGAGACATGATAACGACATACAAAATACTGCGGGGAATCGACAAGGTAGACAGTGACAGGATGTTCCAGATAGGGAACATAGAAACAAGGGGACACAACTGGAAGCTGAAGACTCAGATGAGTCATAGGGATGTTAGGAAGCATTTTTTCAGCCACAGAGTAGTCAGGAAGTGGAATAGTCTAGAGAAAGATATAGTGGAGGCAGGAACCATACATAGTTTTAAGACGAGGTATGATAAAGCTCATGGAGCAGGGAGAGCAGAGACCCACTAGCGGCAGCGAAGAGGCGGGGACAGGAGCTGAGTCTCGACCCCTGCAACCACAATTAGGTGAGTACAATTAGCTGAGTACACACACACACACACACACACACACACACACACACACAACAGGCTTAGTGTCTAATAGACATGTGCCTTGGACAAAATGGTAACTAACTAACTAACACACACACACACACACAAAAGTTTGCATTAGATAAAAATCGTTCAGGACCGTGTACACTGTGTACGTTAGGCCCATACTGGAGTATGCAGCACCAGTTTGGAACCCACACCTAGCCAAGCACGTAAAGAAACTAGAGAAAGTGCAAGGGTTTGCAACAAGACTAGTCCCGGAGCTAAGGGGTATGTCCTACGAGGAGAGGTTAAGGGAAATCGACCTGACGACACTGGAGGACAGGAGACATAGGGGGGACATGATAACGACATATAAAATACTGAGAGGAATTGACAAAGTTGACAGAGACAGAATGTTCCAGAGATGGGACACAGCAACAAGGGGACACAGTTGGAAGTTGAAGACTCAGATGAATCACAGGGATGTTAGGAAGTATTTCTTCAGTCACAGAGTGGTCGGGAAGTGGAATAGTTTGGGAAGCGATGTAGTGGAGGCAGGTTCCATTCATAGCTTTAAGAATAGGTATGATAAAGCTCATGGCGCAGGGAGAGTGACCCAGTAGCGGCCAGTGTAGAGGCGGGGCCAAGAGCTGTCTCGACCCTTGCAACAACAACTAGGTGAGTACAAAAGTGGATTAATAAAATTCTTGATTACGTAATTTAAATTTTCTAAATAAAATGGAATGAGAATTACATTATTTAAATGATATCATTTTGGAAAATATGTAAATATGTGAAGAAGTGACTAACTTGAGAGACTTGTGGTTAAGACAAAGAAAATATCCTTATTAATCATCTTAATAAACATTTAGTTTAATTAGAATTAATTATTAAATAAATCTCTCAGTTTCCACATATACACTTCTCTCAGCTCTTCAATAATGACATAAAAACATTTATCATCACAGATTACAAAATAAAATAAAAAACTCTCTGTTATGAAAATAAAAACGGTCAACTTGGATGATTCGATCTCTTGACAATAACAATGTTGGTGGTGGCTGCCACAACCTGGCCAGTACCACTGTGTTAATGTTGGTGGTGGCTGCCACAACCTGGCCAGTACCACTGTGTTAATGTTGGTGGTGGCTGCCACAACCTGGCCAGTACCACTGTGTTAATGTTGGTGGTGGCTGCCACAACCTGGCCAGTACCACTGTGTTAATGTTGGTGGTGGCTGCCACAACCTGGCCAGTACCACTGTGTTAATGTTGGTGGTGGCTGCCACAACCTGGCCAGTACCACTGTGTTAATGTTGGTGGTGTCTGCCACAACCTGGCCAGTACCACTGTGTTAATGTTGGTGGTGGCTGCCACAACCTGGCCAGTACCACTGTGTTAATGTTGGTGGTGGCTGCCACAACCTGGCCAGTACCACTGTGTTAATGTTGGTGGTGGCTGCCACAACCTGGCCAGTACCACTGTATTAATGTTGGTGGTGGCTGCCACAACCTGGCCAGTACCACTGTATTAATGTTGGTGGTGGCTGCCACAACCTGGCCAGTACCACTGTGTTAATGTTGGTGGTGTCTGCCACAACCTGGCCAGTACCACTGTGTTAATGTTGGTGGTGTCTGCCACAACCTGGCCAGTACCACTGTGTTAATGTTGGTGGTGTCTGCCACAACCTGGCCAGTACCACTGTATTAATGTTGGTGGTGGCTGCCACAACCTGGCCAGTACCACTGTGTTAATGTTGGTGGTGGCTGCTACAACCTGGCCAGTACCACTGTGTTAATGTTGGTGGTGGCTTCCACAACCTGGCCAGTACCACTGTGTTAATGTTGGTGGTGGCTGCCACAACCTGGCCAGTACCACTGTGTTAATGTTGGTGGTGGCTGCCACAACCTGGCCAGTACCACTGTGTTAATGTTGGTGGTGTCTGCCACAACCTGGCCAGTACCACTGTGTTAATGTTGGTGGTGGCTGCCACAACCTGGCCAGTACCACTGTGTTAATGTTGGTGGTGGCTGCCACAACCTGGCCAGTACCACTGTGTTAATGTTGGTGGTGGCTGCCACAACCTGGCCAGTACCACTGTGTTAATGTTGGTGGTGGCTGCCACAACCTGGCCAGTACCACTGTATTAATGTTGGTGGTGGCTGCCACAACCTGGCCAGTACCACTGTATTAATGTTGGTGGTGGCTGCCACAACCTGGCCAGTACCACTGTGTTAATGTTGGTGGTGGCTGCCACAACCTGGCCAGTACCACTGTGTTAATGTTGGTGGTGGCTGCCACAACCTGGCCAGTACCACTGTGTTAATGTTGGTGGTGGCTGCCACAACCTGGCCAGTACCACTGTGTTAATGTTGGTGGTGGCTGCCACAACCTGGCCAGTACCACTGTGTTAATGTTGGTGGTGGCTGCCACAACCTGGCCAGTACCACTGTGTTAATGTTGGTGGTGGCTGCACAACCTGGCCAGTACCACTGTGTTAATGTTGGTGGTGGCTGCCACAACCTGGCCAGTACCACTGTGTTAATGTTGGTGGTGGCTGCCACAACCTGGCCAGTACCACTGTGTTAATATTGGTGGTGGCTGCCACAACCTGGCCAGTACGACTGTGTTAATGTTGGTGGTGGCTGCCACAACCTGGCCAGTACGACTGTGTTAATGTTGGTGGTGGCTGCCACAACCTGGCCAGTACCACTGTGTTAATGCCTCTGATACTGTTGCTATGTACTGTGATGTATGACTCTTAACATATATTACACACAAAATGTTGTGGAGCACTGTATATAAAGTCTGTCTGCTACACCAGAGTTAATAATACAGTATGTAATCTGTTCACAACCAGTTAATAAAATATTAATAGCTAAACTTGGGAATAAAATAAATTCAACACTCATATATGATATGAGACACACGTCTCAGGTGTATGTTATTATTATTATTCAGGTACTTAAGTTTTATATTTTCTATATTTTAGTTTTAAAATAAAGTCTTTGCCTCACATATTAATAACCTTATACTACACCCAGTGCAATATTACATCATCACAATCATACTACAATAAATTTTAACTAACCCCACTTGGACCATTTACAAAGTCACTGTGACTTTGTAAATGGTCCAAGTCGGACCGAAACGTCGTCTTAAGCTCCTCTCTTCTATGTGCGGGTTGTGTACCCTTCCATTGCCTCTTCCAGATCACCATACTTTCCACCCATCTCTTTCCTTACCCATTATTATTATTATTGTTATTACATTCTACTGTGGAAACTGCTATAAAAATGTAGGTTGTAAAATAACTTGTTATTTTTATTCACATTATAAGAATTATTGTTTATTGTAGTTAATATAATCACAACATCCTGGAGGTCATGCCACTCACAACATCCTGGAGGCCATGTCACTCACAACATCCTGGAGGTCATGCCACTCACAACATTCTGGAGGTCATCTACTCACAACATCCTGGAGGTCATGTCACTCACAACATTCTGGAGGTCATGCCACTCACAACATCCTGGAGGTCATGTCACTCACAACATCCTGGAGGTCATCCACTCACAACATCTGAGGTCATCACTCACAACATCCTGGAGGTCATGCACTCACAACATCCTGGAGGTCATGTCACTCACAACATCCTGGAGGTCATGTCACTCACAACATCCTGGAGGTCATTCACTCACAACATCCTGGAGGTCATGCCACTCACAACCTGAGGTCATCTACTCACAACATCCTGGAGGTCATGTCACTCACAACATTCTGGAGGTCATGCCACTCACAACATCCTGGAGGCATGTCACTCACAACATCCTGAGGTCATGCACTCACAACATCCTGGAGGTCATCCCACTCTGGAGGTCATGCCACCACAACATCCTGGAGGTCATGCACTCACAACATCCTGGAGGACTGTCACTCACAACATCCTGGAGGCATGCCACTCACAACATCCTGGAGGTCATTCCACTCACAACATCTGGAGGCATGTCACACATTCTGGAGGTCATGCCACTCACAACATCCTGGAGGTCATGTCACTCACAACATCCTGGAGGTCATGTCATCACAACATCTGAGGACTGTCCACAACATCCTGAGCATGACTCACAACATCCTGGAGGTCATCCACTACAAATTCTGGAGGTCATGCCATCACAATCTGAGGTCATTCACTCACAACATTCCTGGAGGATTTACCACAAATCTGGAACATGTCACTCAACATCCTAGTATGCCATAAACATTCTGGAGGTCAGTACTCAACATCTGAAGTCATGCCACACAACATCTGAGGTCATGCACTCACAACATTCTGAGGTCACAATAAATCAATCAACTTCATGAAGTTTCAAACAATACTTTGATAAGTTAACATTTGCATATAAATTACTGAAAATGCTCAAGTCTTCTGATAGTTCAGGCAGAATATCACAAGTTGCCTGTGAGAAAGTAACATTAAAGTTTCACATAACATTCTGGAGAATGTACAATGAGCATATAAATATACTGGAGATTCATACAAATCCTGGAGAAGTACGTCTCAGGGGGCAACTATAAAGAACGTGGGAGAATGTAAACATGCTTCGGAGAATATAGTAAACTGGGAGAAAGTAAAATGCTTGCAGGAGCAATATAAAGTAATACTGGGAGAAAGTAATCAGACTTCATATGAAACTAGGAGTCAACAAAACTGAGTAAAGTTGCAAATATCTGGGAGAAAGTAATCATCTGCAGGAGCAATATAAAGTAATACTGGGAGAAAGTAACAGTTTGCAGGAGCAATATAAAGTAATACTGGGAGAAAGTAAATCAAGCTTGCAGGACAATTAAAGTATACTGGAGAAATACAGTTGAGAGCAAATAAAGTAATACTGGGAGAAAGTAAATAGCTTGCAGGAGCAATATAAAGAATACTGGGAGAAAGTAACAAGCTTGCAGGAGCAATAAGTAATACTGGGAGAAAGTAACACGTTTGCAGGAGCAATATAAAGTAATACTGGGAGAAAGTAATACGTCTTGCAGGAGCAATATAAAGTAATACTGGGAGAAAGTAACACAGCTTGCAGGAGCAATATAAAGTAATACTGGGAGAAAGTAATCTTGCAGGAGCAATATAAAGCAATACTGGGAGAAAGTAATGCTTCAGGGCAATATAAAGTAATACTGGGAGAAAGTAACACAGCTTGCAGGAGCAATATAAAGTAATACTGGGAGAAAGTAAAGCTTGCAGGAGCAATATAAAGTAATACTGGAGAAAGTAACGTTGCA